>JAQIXA010000321.1:0-48399 GCA_034699045.1 Nanhermannia cf. coronata Gr-Ori-00579
TTATATAGTGTCAATGATCGAAAAACAATTTACTAAGGTAAACTGAAATCATCTGACACTCAAATAAAGTCAATACATACATACATACATACATATGGTATGAACCTGACTATTCATAAATAGTGCCTACCCTACAAGTTTGTAGATACTTTATATTAGCACAGGTGTAATAATTCAGTTGGTCATTTGATCTCAGGAAAATTTACAAAAATGAATCACTGACGAACAAAAAAATAGTAAATTGGCACTCCTATCACAATTCAACTTGTATTGCCCTATGTACCCCTACCTATTTACTACTACTAGGTATATCTGCTTGTGTTTATGTAATGTACATGAGTCTATTTACATAGATAGGTACTTATATTTTGGCACACCTATATGTAGGTAATAACAATAGGATACTAGAATACTGATATACTGACACTGGGTAATAATAATACCTTGTTCCTTGTAAATGGTAGCTGAGAATTGAGAATTAAAACTTACATGCCTATATGTGACTTGAAGTACAAATGATGTAATTTTTACATTAGTTTTCTTACCATGTCAGAAGTTTACAAAAAAAAATGGTAAGTCCTAAATCCTAAATCTGTTTTTTCAACTTCGACAGTACCTACTTATCCTTAATAAAGTGGATTTTACACTACTCTTATGGATTAATTTAGTTATCAGGTACTATAAGGTACCTGATCTTATACAGTAGTATAAGATACTTATCAAGCTTTTAATTCTGTCTTTGTCTTGAATTTTGAGGTAGTTGAGTAAATAAAAAGTGAGGTACTTATGAAGGTAAAATATTGACTTCATAAACTTGTAAAAAGTTATATAATTTGAATATGTACCTTATACTTATAAGGTACCATGTTTAATCATCACTAGACTCAATACTTTAGGATAATTTATAAAAATATACCTTATTGTTAGCTATGTTGTATACTTGGGTAAGTCTATTGAGTCAAAAAATGATATTTTCTCAAGTTTGCATGTTTGCATGAAACTTGGAAGGCTGTTAAATGAAATGAAAAACGAAAGTGATAAATTATCAATATTACTTACTATATATTTGTATCCTACTATTTTATCTGAAACGGATATAAGTAATATGAATAAATGTAATGTATTTTGGTAAGAAAAAAAATCTGATTAGACTATTCTGTTTAAGTAGGTACCCTACTAGGTATTTATCGTTAGAAATGTACTACTGGTTAGTAGATATTATATATGATTTAATGAAGATAAAGCGAGTTTTCAAAATCAAATCAAATCTCTAATGGAAGAGAAAAAAATACTAATGCTAAATGCTAATGTAATAAGATAAGTGTAGTAAACTGTTTTTTTTTAAATTTTTTTTGAATACATTATTGCATGTATTAGTACATGTACTACACATATTACCCATTATTCCTTGTTCTAAATCTTATTAAAAAATTTACATCCTTTGATGTTTCCTTATTATCTACAGTGTAATGAAAGTACATTATGTAGTAGGGTAATATAGTGTATGTAGAGAAGATATTTACGAGATTTTAATATATTCTAAATTCATTCTTGTTTTATATTTTATTATGACAAGCTCATCTTGTTTCATTTGATAAGATACTTTAGTAGTACACAAAGTAGAACCAGACCAAGTACCTAATCAATTTTTTTTTTGATTTAAGAATTCATAAATTAAATATTCATCCATATTTGAATTTAATTTAAAGTATTTGAAAGTGAATACTTAATAAGTATTTTAGCAAAGTGCCCGTCATTTACAATTTAAACTTAACTTGAGATATTTGAGTGCTTTCAAAAGATTAACTCTGTATCACTAGGTACCTATGTAATGTTTGTTATGTATCACGTCGCTTCTGAGATTACATTTTATACATACTTATAATACATATCACACATTTTATATAATGTAGGTACATATAAGTAAAAACAATGCATAAATTTACTGATAGGTGCTTTTGATTTTGATTGAGTTAAATAAGAGTCAAAAATTCAAAAAACTGGAATTGAAAATTGAAAAATTTCAATATAAACTTATAAATTGAAGTGTCATGAATTTTTTAAGGATTTTCTCGTGAACTTGAAATTCCTAATTCAAATTCAGATAAGAAATAAAAAAAAAGTCATTTGCAGACATTTCTTACTATCTGGACACTTACCTATATAATAAATATATGCTAAGTAAGTAGGGTACCTTTTGTACCTACTACCTAATCATATTTTTGATCATTTTAATCTTTTAAAACTTCAGGTTCAAAATTCTAATATCTCTGGATTCTGGTTCTGAAGTCGAAAATTTTGAGGAAATATGATTATGACCCAGCCAAACAAATCAATATATTATTATGAAGTGTAAATGATTCAATTTACTGGTGTCATGAATTATGTCCTTACTAACTACTTTAGTTAGGCTTTAATTATACAAAACTAAAGAGACTCAAGATCAGTAAAGATTTCATTTGTTCATGAGGAGAAGCTTGCTGGTTTTTAGGTTTGATTTGAGGGTTGAAATTTGTTTGTGAGGGGTTGAAAAATTTAAAGCCAACCTGACGCCTTTCTGTGAGAATGGAGCCAACTGAAATGTTGAGAATTTTCTTCAACAAGTTCTAGAGGACCTGACATGCACGCTTCTTATTCTTGTATAAATATTCAGACTTGAAAAACCCTTATACTGTTACTCATATAAGCAAAGTCTACGGCATTATTACATTATGCATAATGTAAAATGTACAATACAATTACAATAATATTCAAATAATATGATTGAGATTGCAGCAT
Source organism: Nanhermannia cf. coronata Gr-Ori-00579 (assembly GCA_034699045.1). NCBI lineage: Eukaryota > Metazoa > Arthropoda > Arachnida > Sarcoptiformes > Nanhermanniidae > Nanhermannia > Nanhermannia cf. coronata Gr-Ori-00579. Next base: position 2,779 of record JAQIXA010000321.1, read on the forward strand.
TAGAAGGGGCATTTTAAGATTAGAGGTTAATGTTGTTTCTTTCTATAAGTAATACAATTATTATTACTATTACTGCAATTACATTGTATTTACATAAATGCTATTACATTGTATTTATGGCAGTTAGTTCATTAAATTTAAATTAAACTGCTACTGTTTACCTCGTAAACTAATTAACTAAAGACCAAATCAATTAAACACAGTTATAAAACGATTTCAAATTCACAACTTTTTTCTATTTACATTACAAAAATATACAAGTTAAGCCAGCTAAGCAACTTAATCCTAATGACCACAGATTTCAAAACTCTAGGCAATGAAAATGTTCTGAATTCAATGCTAACAAAATCCAAATTCTAATATCCATATTGAAATTAAAATAAATTTGAGCATTTTAAATATGATAAAAATTTAAAATTTAGGATAGTCAAAAATCATACCACCCAAATAAATTTCCCAATTTGTATCAAGGCTTAATTAGACTTTTAATTTGGAATACAAAAATTATATTTGACAATCTATGTATCTATACTTATTCGTGTAGTAATAAAAGATTTTAAAATATGCTCGGATGTACAAATTACAAACAAATCTTATTAATTTTTAAAGAAAAGAAATTATGTAGTTTTTAAATAAAAGTGCCTCAAGTTACTTAAAAGTATCCATAGTTGGATTTTGGTAAAAATAGAAAGAAATAGTTTTTTTGGTAGAGAAAGATAGGTAAGTTAAGAAAGGTGATAATTAAAAGACAAAGGCGAGGACAAATTTGTCATGAATTAAATTACATAGCTCGAATTCTATCACTTATCTCTATTCACATTATTCTTATGTTTAATGGACAAATCCCATACAGCTTCCAGACCTCCGATTGAAATTTCAGATTACAACTCATATTCAATATATACAGACCAACTATTTATTATGCAGATAAAAGTAGCTATATATTTGTGTTTAGAAAGATCTCGAATGAATTACCCTTGCTCTATTATGACAGGTAAGTGTATAAGAAAAAAATATGCCAAAGTCAATCCCACTTTTTAACTTTTATTAATCTAAATATTACTGATATTAGTACCCTACCTAGATAGTAGCACATAGTAAGACAAGGTTAAAGGTTTTTGAAAATCAAATCAAAACTTGCACTTATTAAACTTTCCCAAATACTACTTCTAGATAATAATGTAGTAGATACTATAATGTATAGGTATATAAATGCACTCGTGATTTACTATCTTTAATTTTAATCACTATTCTTTTCTTTTATTCTCAATCTTAATTAAAAATAATATGACCATTCTTAATTCTTTGTCTTAATCTTTATGTACTTAATTAACTTTTTTTGACTTGAGCTTAAACAAACCTACTTTATTTTTTATCATTCGCGTAGCACCTACTTTACTACTAATTATCGATCAAATCACATCGATATTCGATATACATACCAACTTTGAAAATAATTTCAACTTTTATGAATGACTGTATAAATAGACCAATAGTAATACTATATTAAGTAGATAGATAAGATATGTATAAGAAACTTTGTATTAGAATAGGTCATTGCTCTTTTCCTTTTTGCATTTTCTAATCACCCTTTTAAATGCATTATAAACATGATTATTACTCTTGTATTTTGTGTAAGTACATATTCATATGTACATGTAAAATTAGGTATAGGCATATATATAGATATGTATATATATAAGTAGGTATAAGTAAGTTTGCATTGAGTATTATTATTGAGTATTGAGTAGGATGATGAGAAGAGGTTTAAAGATAGAATACGTATTAGTGTATTGAGATATTGTATTCAAAATCATTTTTTTTATCAGATAGTCAGATACATTAATAATGTACATGTAGGCGAGTAAATCTTTTCAGAATTTCAGATCTCTGGACTCCCTATGGGGATTTCTCAAGAAAAATCTGGTCAGCCCGAGCGGTCAGCCTCATCACAACATCTTTTTAATAACTCTGAACAGACCAATAGGAGATTTATTACCTGGGCTCATGAACAACTCTGTCAAAATATTATTGTCAAAAAAATGGATTTTTTACGATATTTAGAACACCAAAGACTACATATACTTACATAGGTATTTGCAATAGTTAGAATAGAATCAATAATAACTGTATACGAATATTATACAATGATACCAATATTTATTACTGTGTAAAATAGAATAATGAAAATTAAGTTTTACAAGTATTATAGTAAGATTCTATGATTTTTTAAAGTTTTTAAAACTTTTTAGGTGGATGGTTTTGAGAAAATACTGATAGGTATTCGGATTGAGATTTTGATAAATTTTTAATATTTATAAATTGCTTATTTAATCGAGAATGAGATTTTCATAAAAAATTTGAATTCAAAAGAGGTTTTGAAATTAAGATTATTAATTTATTAGACAATTTATAAATTTTGATATTTTTGAACTTGACTAAATGGTATTGAATAGAAAATGCGTAATATGCAAAGTAATTCATTATTTTTACGATGAATGAATAGAAATAATTTAGTAATAAGATTTTTTTTTCTCTCAAAAAAATAATAGTGATTTACCACACCAGAAAGAAGAGAATAGTCAAAAGTCAGCAAGTCAATGAATTCCATCGTAAATTCATGGTCGATGGGAATGATTTTGGCATTTTTTTCAAGAATTTTAGAGACCGCACAGAAAAATCGAACAAAGGGTATATGACGGTTGACTTCCGGTCCATTACCTTTCTTCTTTCAGTAGTACCCTACCTTACTAATCGTTGAAAAAAATCTCCAGGTCAATAATTTCCTAAGAACTCTGAAATCTAAAATCTCAACAGATGAGTATTGACAGGTTTACAAAAAGCAAAGAGAAATTTTGCCAAAATCGATAAGATTTGCGAATTTTTTGCTACATTAATTATCAATATGTAACTCACACTTATTAGGAGTTTTTAAGTAAAAAAATAAAAACAGACGTTTGAAATAATCTCTATGAAAGTAAACAGCGAAAATATATTGGATTTAAAATCTACAAACATGAAATAGGTACCTACTTAATCTAGTTACCTAAGCACTTTATGGAAAAGCACTCAAGAAATTTAAGTTTTTAGATTAAATTAAGTAGGATACTTATGCACTTACGATTAGGTATGAGATACATTTTAAGTACGAAATACATATACCTATTGATAGCTATTTCTAGGCTATCTTACATTTACTTACATAAGTAGTTATTTTCTACTAATTTTTTTAAAAAGTGAAAATTTTGCAATAGTTATCATTTTCAATTTATAATTTAAAGCAACAGCAATTAGCTTTTAGTCAGCAATCAATTATTTAAATATCATTAAATTTAATTAAAATTTAATTTCATATATTTCTATATAAATATAGTGCAATTTGAAACCAATACTAAATGTAATAGAAAAATTAGTTTTATCGTAAATGGTCAAAATAGTTTTGGAAAAATTAAAAACCATTCTACTATTGTTATTGATTATAACGGAGATCTCTCAGTATCCAATCTATCTATCTACATATATAGGTATGTATAGAAAATGCATTTTAAAAAAGTATTTTTTTATAAGTAATGTACAATAGTATAAATACTTAGGGTACAAATGCATAGATTTCCATTTAGGAAATTAGAGAAAGGAATCTGTCACATAAAATAACTCATTTCTTTATAACAAGTTAAATTACCATTCTTATTAAAAAATTACAAGATCTTTCTACATTAACTTGTCAATTTAAATATTTTGCATATTTTAAGATTTTTCGAATCTCATAAAGTGAATACCCACTCGGTTAATTTATACTACCTAGTAGTACAAACCATACTTAAATCTTTAGGTAATATGCTTATCTCTTGTGGATACTTGTACTACAGGTAAATATAATGAAAATAGATAATTTTTCATGTTATGTAATCGAGACAGTTTTTATGTAGCAATTTCATTTTACTATTAGGTATAGACTGGTAATTATTTAAAAAGTCTATGCATTTACCTATATTTAGGTACAAGAAAATAAATTTAGCTAATTATACGTTGTCGTAATTAAATTTTAAATATCTTTAGACTATTAAAATGATATGCGAATTTCATACAGATTTGAATATGATATACTTAGGACTTAGGATAGATATATATGAAATTGAAAAGTACCTACATACTACATACATACATAATTAAATTAGATAACGAAAAGTTACAATTATACAATTTTTATGGCTTAAAAATGGTCTAAAATTTCCTATTTCTAACAAATTGCTAAATGATATTTGAAAGGTTTTCCATAATTACAAACCACTTTATATTTCTATAAATAAATTGAAATTGGTTTTTTTACAGTACTTAGGTATAGATCATAATCATTTATGATTCATGTTGAATTCATTTAATTAAAATTTTGTTACATATTATAAAAATTGTACACCTTCAATTACAAATACAAAAAATCAAAATTAGGTACTATGAATCTGTATACCATTTTTAAAGTGCATTCTGAGTATTGTTTTCGATCTTTACAACTTTCAAAAAACACGCCCAAAAAGCCTCTATGCTCTTCAAATATAAGTAATATTTATTTTAAATTAAATTAAATTGAACAAAATACGAAACAACATGTTGTTGATAAACCCTTAAGGTAATCTCATGCATTGAGCATACAATATTTATTATGAAAGATGTGTTCATTACTACCGAGCAAACATATGAAAATGAAGCTTTTTTCCAAATGGAAATGGAGTTAAGATTAATATGATCAAGGCTTTTAAGGTCTTTTGAATGCAAGAATGATAAATTATTGTCAAATAAATTATTATTTAAAAACTCATTGATCTCAAAAATAGGAAATTGAAAACAATATATATACATAGATCCACAAGTTATAGAAAATATGTATGAGCTTTCTATGGTCATTTCTTAAACTTCCAAAAGCAAAACATACCCAACTTTTACAAAATCTTTGTACTCTACAGCTCTAGTCTAACAACAATGTAAGTTACAAGGTATCTTAACTCATGTGCTGATTTTTTTGTTTGTTCAAGAAGAGCTTTGAAAGCGAAAGCAAATGTAAAAATAGGCTTGAGCTTTGTCAATTTTTCAACATATTGTTGTACCTACTTATACTTTATATCTGTACAAATCTGCCCATACAAGATTGATTATATGAGTAGTAGGTAGGTCACGTCACAAGCCAAATCTAAACTTTTACCTTTTCTTTTGATACATATTATAATCGGGTTAAAAACTTTACTTACATCCTTATTACTGCCTATAATGTTGTATAAATAGATCCAAAATTTTCCAGTCAATTCATTTATTTCAACTCTGAAAAATTATTTAGACCTCAATTATCTAATACTTGAATTATTCAATAAATTTGATTATCTATTAATTTTAAAACCAGAAATTACCCCCAATTGTACATCTCAAATCTCAATCTCGTTTGCTAAAAAAACAGAGGCTAAAAATTGAATTTTACAAAAAAATGCCAACAATTCGAATGGAATTTTATAAATTTAAGAGCAATAATCACATTTAAATCTTTAAAGGTTAAAAATTACAATTTAATAACATTTTAATCACATATTTCATTTTTTTCCATGTAAATATTTCCAGTCGCAAATGCATCAACCCATTGTTTATTGGCATTGTCATATTTCTAAAGAAAATAAATAAGAATGTTTCATGGGCATATTTTGGTATGTTGGTATGCTCATGGTTGGTATTTAAAAAATATTTCAATTTCCAGAGTCAATGCCAAAATCGTGGATACATAAATAGATGAGAATTTGATGTGAATTCTTTGTACCTAATAAGTAGGTACATAAAATTGAACAAAGTGACAATAAATGTTATAAAAATAAAAAATGTTTGCAATGTGAAAGCTAGTATAAATTCAAATCATAAATATTTTTCTAAAACAATAATAAGTATCAAGTTGAGTGTCTACAACTATTTTATACTTTTAAAACAGATTACAAATTTCATGAGATTATTAATGGATGGATGAGCATTTTTGTACGAATGGAGTTAATCCAAGTAGGTACATAGAATTAATAATTATTTAGATACCTACTACTAATCCTGGTGTAAATTGTAAAAGAACAGTCTTTATTTGAAAAGTTAAGCTTTATATCCATTTAGTTCATGACCATATATGCAGAAAAAACAATTAGCTTTCTAGTCAGTGTGCAGTGCAGAGGGTAGGCTTAAGTTTAAACTAATTAAGAGAGTTTGAGGTTTGAAATGAGAAACGAAACAAGTGAGAATCCCGTTTTATCGTCCAAATCATTGAGAGTACTCGTATGAAAAATATTACTGAGGTATACTACTACTTCGTATACCTAAATGAAGAATATTTATGAAAAATGGTAAGAATTTATACTCACTGTCAATATTAATAACACATACCTACATAAATACATTCCTAATACTAGTAATAGTCCAGTAAAACCTCTCTATAAAGTACATCTTTATAAGGCAAATCTTCTTAAATAATAATAAAAATGTCCCTTGAGATAGGACCTACGACTTACAGGTTAATACAGACTCGTTTAACGCACCCACACTATATACTATCTACCATATAAGAGACTTTTTACTGTCGCCTGTGAGCAACTTTAAACACAAGTTTTACTGTAGAAGTAATAATAATATAATACATAGGTAGAGTACAATATTTTTTAAAAAAGTAAATGAAAAACCATAATGAATTGAGTTTTGTGTGTATTTATTTAGTACTTTACTACATATAGGTAATTCTTGTTAGAGTTTTAGAGTTATGGAGTTTAATAAAGACTTACAATTTAAATCAAAATTAATCTTATTAAAGCATTTTTTTACCCAACTTTGAAGTTTGAAGGAAATGTGAATGTACAGAATATTCAAAATTCAAGTCTTTAAATTAAAGACCAAATTAAACTTATACATATATGTATTACTTTAAATTACCTACTACTATACTAAAGTAGTGGTAGTGCAAATGTGTGGGGAAAGAAGAATAATTTATGCATTTGTTTGCCAAGTATAAATTTAAATACCTTTACTTACTATGGTATTATCTGTAGTAGTAGAGTTAGAAGAATATTTTAATAGTTTATTATACCTTTGATGGTTTTTGGTGTTGATCTTAATCTCCTTTTTTCTATGCTGGATAAAGAATGACCTCTTTTTCCTCTCAAAAGTTTCCATATCCATATATGCAATATCAAAGGATTTGAATTTGAACAAAAAAAAGAGTTCATTTTACTACTACCAAATACAAATAGTCTAATGACATGACATTTGATTTCTTTTAACTAGTTGTTTGTATGCACCTATAAAGTATATATTTAATAGTTTCACTTTTAATAAAAGTAATTATACACTTGGATTGGAATATGACTTGAAAAGGTTCTAGAATATCTATCAATTGTCACTTGAAATTCAAAGTTCCCAATCTATGTATGTCTAAAAATTCAAATTGAAATTCGAAACTAACTTGAATAACTACCTACCTACTCTAAACTGACCAATATTTGTTCAAATTCAAATGTACTCACAACCACTGCCAAAAATAGACTATATTAGGTATTCAAATTTTTCTAAAAGGGTAAAAATCTAATTATATTCTTCTAAAATTATTAAAGATATGTATTTAACTACAATATTATGTAGTAGTTAGTGTACTATAGTCTATTCAGAAATTGTAATTTAGTTGGATAGTCTATGCACGTGAGAGAAAAGCACACAAGAAATGCTGATGTTCCTCTGTGGTGAATGATCTGAATGGAAATAAAAGTTAAAGTATCCAAGTTAAAGTTAAATTTGAACAGGCGATGATTATGAGGTTCATAAAGTCATACTATAATACATAGTACAAGCATAAGTATAGTACTATCTGTAGTACCTACTTTAGGTAGGTATTACAAGTATAAGATACTTTAATAGGGAATTTAAATGGACTTTTCTTCACCCTTTACATTTACTTTACAAGTAACAGGGTATGTATCTATAATAATAATATACTTCTACTACTAGTACCTACTAGTATCCCTTTCTACCTATAATAACTTTAACCAAAGAAAATTTACATTTTGAAAGGGACAGATCTACAAAGTAGTAATAAGATTTGGTTAAATTTGAGAAAAGTCAATTTTTGCCAATGCTTCTCTTACTGTCCAAGTCAATAATATACAAAAAAAAATGAGTAAGTAAGGATTTATACAAGAGTTTGAATTTGAATTTTAGCTACGCTGATGATGGTGGAAAAATGGTGAAAAGCATGCTTTTCTCAAGAATCCATGATCAACCTTGCAAAGAATGATTTTTGGTTTGGTGGTGCAAAAATTCTCTCAAGAGTTCACGGGGTCAAGTGTTTCGGTACCGTACTGTTGTATATATTATTGCATCGGCAATTAGAATCCCATCATAATATTTCAATCTATTTGGTAAAAAAAAATTTTTTTATGAATTTATGAAAAACCCCTCCAGGATTCTATATCTACAGATAAGTGAGTATGGGTAAAGTATGGATTTTAAGGAAATCTTCCAAGAAGGTAAACGCTTTTTAAATGTATATGTATGCATGCATATGTATACATAGGTAAGCCCACAGTTACAATCAAGTATAATTTTCAATTTTATGTCTTTACATTTACAAATTACAAATCATTCAATAAATTGCACATTCGCATCTGCATGCACATCTTATATGTATTGTATAATAGGGTCGAGTAATCTGTGCAATTGAAATTTTAAACTGACTATTCGTTATGCAAATTATTGTGGAAAAAAAGGGTAGGCAGAGTGGGTTTACACCTTTAGTCTTGTAGTAGTACTTTCAAGTATAAATATTTTGCTTTGAAGCGGTTGTCAAAACATTGGCAAAATTGGCAAGTCATAAAATGAGGATTGAGAGATGTACTCGATAAGACCATGTTCATATAATTTGCATTCAAATGATATTTATTTATCTATTTAATTGATCAAATTTAATGGAGATTAAGAACAAATTTACCATCAAATTTACCTAGATATGGATCTAAATAAATTTTCCATGATTTAGATCCTATGCTGAATCATTTAATAGAAATTTTGACTAATCTTTTGAAAAGCAATCTTTGATTTTTAATGGGGACAAAATGACGGTTAATCCAGAACTAAAGGCTATCTATGACTAAATTTCTTTTCGATTTGTTGAATTCAAAACTACCTTAATATAATAAAAATTCTACTTAATATTTCCAATTTAACTTTAATAGAAAAATATATGTTCGTAAAAGGAGAAAAATTTGCAATTGATACAAAATCAATTTACGGGAGTTTCGTTATATTAGAAATTGGGAAAAAATTATTTGCACAACCTTATATTTATTTAAAATTGAAACTTGGGAACCATTATACTTGTACTATACTCTAGTAAGAAGCAGTATTAGGTTGAATCATTTTTTTTCAAGTCAAAGTCAAGATGCTGAAGGGTAAAAAAAGAGGTTTAATTATTTGGTGGTATATGTTGTGTTTTCTTCAGTGCAAGTACGGGTGCCAGTGCCAGTGTAATAGGTAGTTCAAAGTTTAAAAGTATTATGTAAGTAGGGTTGTTGGAAGAATCAGGAAACAAATCTCTTTTTTCAAGAAAGTCATATATTCTAATCAAATTTTGAAGAAAGAGAGAAAATTATTGAAACGCCTCCCAGGCAATAAGTATAATAAGTATACGTACGTGAAGTTTCAAGTTCTTGAATAACAACTTGGGTTCAGAATCAGAATTGAGAAAAAAAAGAAGAACTCTTGCAGAGTCCAACTCGAACAAAAATTGGGAAGAATATTTTGCCTACCTACTTCTTGTAGATACAAGTGCTACCTACTACGAGTAAAGTAATACTATTATAGGTAGTAAAAATCAAAACTTGGTGCAGTAAGCCAAGACCTTAAGACCTCAAGCCTATCAAGATAAATTCACCGAGATTTTTATGCAGAATAGAAATATGATATTCCACTTGTTGCTCAGATATTACTTGTACATAGGGTACATAAATGATTTTTATAAGCACTTGGCCAAGCTTACAATATCAAAATACCTATACATACTAATGCATAATTATGATACTTTTGTAAAATGTCTACTATTATATACTCGTATCTACTTCGTAGTTAGCAGTCTGTTTACAAAAGGGTATTAGTTTATTTGAAATTAAATTTAAAATTTGCTTCAAAGGGTTGAAAAACATCAAATCTCGGACAAACAATTAGTAGTTTCTGCTAGATATATGGTTACTTGTTCTGCATCTTTTAATAAACTATCAGTATTAATACTACCTATATGAAATTTTGAATATCCAACTTAAACATAAATAAAAGGCATTCCACACATGTATTACTTAAAACATAAAAAGGTTATGGAACAGGTACTTAATCAATAATTTGCATTTGCAAATGATTATTTTGGTTCAAAATAAATGACTCAATTTCTCCGAACTGAATTTTAAAATAAAATATTTAATTAATTCCAAAATCGATTGAATTAGTATGTTTTTATAAACTATTTTACCGCTTAATGCTATTGATCCCTTTTAGCGGTAAAAATAATAAGAAGTTTAAAATTTTGACTATTTATCTGTAAAAATCAGGATTATTTGCTTATTTTGAGATTGATTTTCTGACATTGAATGAGTGAGCGTATGATTTTGAATGATACTGGTTGATAATAAATTTAGTGAGCAGTTGGTTGCAAAATGTTTTGTAGCTTTATTACTTATAGTAAAGTATTAGCAAATATGTAGTACAACTCCAACTACGAGTATTGCTTGCAGAGAGAATCTCGTGCTCTATGCATTTTTACGGGCAATTCATAACAACATTTTTATAGGATTTGTCAATGTATTCATTACTTTACATTACCTTATACTTATACTACAAGAAGTACAAGTATCATAAGTAGTCCTCGTAATATGTTACTAGTAGTATTTAGTAGGTAATAAAAGATATTGGTGTTTTTTGAGTAAAACTAGAAAGATAATAAGATTTTAGCATAGTATTAAATAGTAAAGTATCTGTAGAAGAGAAAAGCATTGTAATTTATAAATACGAGATATGAGGTAGAGATAATAAATACCCTGATATTACCACATATTAGGTATCCACACTTTAAATTACTTTTCTTCTCTGCATGTTCTCCCATTTAAATTCTAAACCTTCAACAACAACCATATCAACACTCTACCTCATATATTATTATTGCTATATCATACCATATGAATGAGCAAAGACAGTAGAAATGAGATTTATAAACTCAAAAGATAAACTAGTACCTACTATACTAGTACCTACTAGTTTGTACTTGGGTAAAAAAATAAAATACTTTTGAAAAGTTACAATCTAAAACTTTACAATAATTTGATGCCCGACGTGTCAGTGTCAAGCCGAGAAGAGTATTTACCGCTTATTTTACCTATTTACCCCAGGTCCCCGCCATACATATCAGTATTGGTCACAACTTCACAACCATTTTCCAATTTTGGTTTTTTACTACTAATCATAAAAGCATCTAGGTACCTCTTTGGTTTTTTTTATAGAATTTTATAGAATTTTTTTCCCAAGTCAATGCATTATTGGCCTCAATATTATCTGAAATCTGAAAGGTTTTAAAAGGGCCTCAATATGCCTCAATACACCTAGACTTTCGATTAGAATCATTTTAAAATGCAAACAAACACCAATGAAAGAGTAAAACTTTTCAGCGTAAAAACTTACGACTACGTATAGTTTCGATATTTTAAATAAAAATTGGAATTTGAGTCGAAAGTTGGTTTTTTAAAGCACATTTTTAATTTAACGATATCCTTAAGAAATTTTTTTGAATTGACTAATTTATCATGAATTTTTTATTTTAGGAAATCTACAAATATTGATAATCATAAAGCTAAATATTGTATGTAGTAGTAGATAAAAAAGATTTCTACTACTTACTTGTAGTGTGTAATAAATCCGAATTTGGTCTCAAATGACACCTTTATATGCCATAAATTTTGTCGGGCATATCACATCCTGTAATCTAAATTTCAATTCACAGTCTATAATTAATGAGGGTAGTCAACTTATCTCTTAAATCAGATTTACATGGTCGTGAAATCAATTTCTATGTTGAGAAATATAGTTAATCGTACTTAATTAAAGATTTTACGAGAAAGCTATAAATGTCTTGGGTGACGGTGACATGAACATAACATGATGTTGAATTCAATTTCAATTGTTATCCCTCCACCTTAATCCCCTCTGTACTTACTACAGTATTCAGACAGGCAGGGTAGGCATTATGGATTATGATTACGATTATGAGAATTAATTTGAGTATTTGCGTGCAAGTGGTGAAAGAGTTGAGGAAAAAGCTCGCCGAAAGGAGATTAGTGAATTAGTGCTGGTTTTCAGGCACTTTGAGGGAACAATGCAAGGGAGGTAAGTACTTATTACTCTAGTAGTAATAATTTCATAATCATATTTTACTGAGATCAAAGCCAATATTAAAATTATCCGACTCATTTACACCCTCCCATAGCCAAAGCATATAACCTTTATGTATGCAGTGTATAATGCGAACACACAAACATAAATAAAAAATAATATTTAATTTTAGCACTACCTACCACCACTACCTACTACCTACTGCCTTATGGAGTTATTAAATGAGATTTTTATATTTTTTATGTTCTTTCTCAGCACCTGAGAAAGAAATTATTAAGCTTGTAATTATACTTTAAGATTCACACTCGATCACACATATATCATAATGAAAGCACCAGTACCTATATATTAGTATTAGTAGGTACCTACAAGTAATATATCAAAATAATAGTAGAAGTAGTTGGTTGCTTACCTTTTTGATGGTTTCCGCAATAGCTTCATCGAATTATTCACTATGGACCACATCCTTATGAGTTTTACGATTTTATTTTATGAGATGATTTTTTTGCGTATTTTGCCTTTGACTTGTGTGATTCTCAAAAATCACTCAACTCTGATTTGAAGATTTAAATATTCGAGGATTCAAATGCAACCTTTCAAGTCCAAGGTCAAATTATTCATATTCATAACCTCATCATATCATCCTAAAGTCTCATCAGATTCAAGTATCATTGACATATTGTTATTTTGTACAAGAAAAAACACGTAAGTTGAGCAGAATGTACAGTCAGATCATACAGTCAAAATCCTCAAAGGAGAAAATCCCATAAAAGTTCAGTACATATAAACAAGTGCACTTGTCTTGCAAATATTAAGTAACTTCATATTCTGAAATTCCATCCGATTAAAAGTGCTGCTGAATTTTTTCAAGATTTCAAAACTTTTAAATTTTTCAAAGTTTTTCCTTTCTTCTTACGATTAGCATAGGTAAAGGTAAATGCATTTTTTCATAAAGTTCATTTTGAAGGGCAGGAGCATCTATAAAAAAGTAAAAGAAATTTTTAAATATCATGATAATGACCCCTACGACTATAAATACGCATTTAAATTTACATTCTGTGTATAATTATTTGAGCTGAGGAATGTCAGGGATTTTGTAGCGTGAAAAATGTTTATTTTATACGAGGAACTTTTAATTTTAATGACAATTTGCATACCCGTGACATTTAAAATTGTCAAATTCTGTTGACCATATGTTAATCACGTATCATATACATACATAGTACACAGTAGATGCATTTAAAAAAAAGTCTTACATTATACGAATCACCTAAAGGAAGGATAAGGTCTATGATATGATGATTATTATAAATTATAATATTGTACACAAAGAATAATTAAAGTAATAATATCATACACGTAGGATCCTATACTATGTATAAGGTAAATAAATGAAGTTTTTTTAAAGTCCAAGTGCATCCTCTTGTAAAACAATGAGGTAAAAAAATGCAATGGTCAGATCTATTCTATTTTGTTACATTTGTATCAGTATGCCTGATGGCTAAGAAGTCTATTATCTGGTAAATATATAAGTTAGTACCTACATATTTTTATTGTTATTCTTTCAAAGGAGATTTCAGATCGGAACTTGGGGGCAACAGGGAAGAAAAGGGCAATGTCTTGGGAATATATCTCCCATTTTCTTATGAGCAAAAGTCATTTGTGTTTTATTTTACAGGACGTCCTGAACTTCATACAAAAACAAATTAACGTATACCTACATACGAGTAGGTATATATTCCTTCTATAACGAGTTATATTGTATGTGAACAAGTAGTGGAAAATACCATGGTAGACAATTCGGCTTCATATTTTGATTATAATTTCTACCTACTATTTTATTAAGAATATTCGAATTAAAAATGACCAAATTCAAAATCCAAAGGGTATATCAGGACTGTAGATTTAAGTGCGTGATAATAATTTAAAAGTCGCTTTAGGAAGTCCAGTAACTACCAGAGCCTACTTACTGACTACTGACTACTGATACAGTATAAAATGCATAAAGTTGAACGGTAGAGATAAATGTACTTTTACGATAATTCTAACTTCTCTTATACCAAAAATTCAAAGTAGCAAAAAAATGTCTTTCAAGTTCAGTTTGAAAAAGAGACATTATTTCCATTATAAAATACTATATTCATATTAATGTACCTACATTATTCACAATTCTTTAGTGGTTGTGTACTTTTACATCTCATTAGTCATTATTATTCTCTCATTTTGTATAATTTGCCGAATACCCACAGACACTAGTACTGACTAAAAGTACTTAATTCTAAAATACCTACTTGAAATTATTTCCCCATTAGATTGTAGTTAGCAGTCGAATTGTTCTACTGTAGACTGTAATACGGTACACGTATAAGTATTATTTTAAATTTTAATACACAGTCTTATGTGGAAAGCAAAAAAGTACCCTTTCAATAAAGTCATATACCTAGGTCTAGGTACATAAAATAGTTAGTAAAATTGCCTTTACGAACTGTAAATTTGATGAATACTTGTACAGGCATATAGGGAAAAAACTAGATCAAATTCGAATACATATTATCAAGTAATAAGGCATAAAAATAAATACAAAAATAAAGGCATTACGTTTACTTTTTCTGATGAATAATTTAATGGTTATAGCGTAAACATAAAAGGTGTTAAATTATTATGTAATTTAGCTTTGAGTTTCTACTTATTGTAGAACAGATAGCACATACTACCAATACTACCTAACTATATATAACATTATACTAGTAGTAGTAGTACTTGCTTCTGACATGATCCACTTTTTATACATATGTACCAGTAAGTATTTTTGAAATTTGAACCAATAAACTTTATAAAGTAAAGCAAATTAAATGCGAATTGAGCTATAAATTTTATTGTATTTGCCCGAACAAAGTCTGATTGCCGTTTTTCTTTTCATTAAATGGCAAACTTGGATAAAATTTTGGTAATTTAGAATTTAAATTTCTTTTCTATACAAAATACGGAGTAGTTCTGGTTCTGGTTTGATTGAAACTTACATAATCATTTGATTTCGATTCTATTTGTATTTGAGTTTGTTTGTAATATGTTTGTATTGATTTATGTGCGAGAATGAATGAAGTATTTCATAATTGCTGATTTGAAAATTGTCAGATGAGATTAAGATAGAGGATCCTGTTGTCGTGTGACTTGGTCTTGATAAGTTTTTTTAGACAAAAATTCTTCATTTCAATTTGCCTGAATAAAAAGTAGCATTAACAAACACTTGAGACAGTGTACCTGTACTAGTATTTATTGTAGGTACTGCCGAGTCTATTGACCTTTTATTATTTTAAAATCCTCAATTGCTCATTATGAGTGGATTTTTTCCCCTGATTCATGAAATAAGATGGTAAAACTCTGTCTCCTTTACTCAAAATTTAAAAACTCCATGTCTTTACTCATAATAAATAAGCACTATTTGTAGTAGGTACGAGTATACTATACTGAAGAAGTCTGACTTCTGTTGTTGTTTCTCCGTGCAATTTATAATTAACGAAAGTTCTCATTACAATACATAGTAATAGTAGTATACATACATATAATACATTTTGCCTTCAAGCAACTTGCAAAAAAACCCAAAAGTGAATTCAATACACCCTCGCAAATATCTTTTATTCTATACTATAACTTCTACAAGTACCTACATAAATACAAATATATGTGTACTAAATAGGTATATAATCGAAAGTCACATTGATTCAATACAATACACTTAATCTATACAAAGAAATCTAAATTAGGAAAAATACGTCAATTAAATTGTATACTGTACCTACTACCTATAAGTACCTATGTATTAATTCCAACATCATCTGTCAAAAGATTACCAATTACAATTAGGTACATCCAATTTTTGTTTTTGACTGGAAACTATTTTAACTAATTTCACTCGTAATCAAAGTAGGATTGTAATACTGACAAACTTAGGTATCTGTTTGGCTTTACGAGATTTCTTTGCCCTTTTATATACCTATTCATTTACAATTATTCTCAGTGTTTCATATGACATTTTATTAATGGTAAGTACTTCTTTATACTTATACACTATATGTACCTACCAATACTGATAGTAGGAACATTAGTAGGCATTAGTGCAAAAAATATATTTTATTTCAAGAAAATCTGATGGATACTTTTCTTTTATCTTACAATTATATATGAATGATTGCTGAAAGCTGAAATCAAAATGAATTACCATCGTACAAAAAAGAAATTCAAATTCGAATTCAAATTCAAAGTTAGAATTATAATTCGCAATTCAATACTAAGGATAAGTATACTACATACAAAGTAGTACCATACTACTCACTTTTTTATTTTTCTAAAATTAAATTAAACAGCTCTTACTTTTTTTGTCTTTGTTATTCTACCTGTATAATACGAGTACAGTAGGTATTACAACTACGGAGTACATACCTAGAATATTGTAAATTACTTTTCAACTTTTTCTCCTCTATTGAAATTTAGGATTTACTTTTTTTGCACATTCTGTAAGTACTTATCCTTCATATTAACTTTTGCATGGCTATTTTATATTTTATTTAAAATTGAATTATAATTCGAGCTTATAAATTTGAAAAGAGAGAGAGCTATACTTAAACTCGTATTCGGTGACAAGAAAATATTTCTTTTTATATCTTTAATATTCATACATATGGCACTATGCACCAGTACATAGGTATGGTTTGGAATATGAGGATTTTAAAGTTTGCAAATAATTTTTTCTTCTACTGTGGATTTAAGACGAGGGGACTCTTATGAACTTTGGACTTGAATTTTTAATGCTTTCGTTGAAACAATCTGAGAAATCTCAGCAGGTGAAGTCCTTACTTGCATTTGCTTATGAATGATTATCGATATGAACACATATGGATTTAAAATATTAAATAAACTTAATGTACAAGTATAATGTTACAATATTATAATAATTATGTCTAAGGATAAGCTTAAGCTCTAAACTTGTAAACCATTTTGAGCCCTCAAGCTTCAAGTTTTCTTCTCTTATCAGACTCTTCAGTACTCTATTCAGTATTGTAATAATATCTTTATACTTTCGTGTTTAAATTTTATGCCCCTTGGATTAAATAAATAAATCTACATTTAGAGATGGCCATTATGATTATTGTTCATTTTTCATAAGATCATCTATTACTACTAAACTAACTAACTTAGTAGATACCTTACTACTATCTATCAGTATGCATAGGTATATAAATATCTACACAGAGTTCAGAAGGCGGTGATTTCATGATATTGTAATGGTAAGCATACAAGTCTCGACAAAAATCTTAAAACTTCACTCAACAAGTCATAGGCTCAGCAAGACAACATTAAACAAAATATAACATTGGAAATTATTAACTATCAGTATAAGAGGAAATGAAAAGAATTATAATTTATCGAGTACCCTCGTATTTAGTAACGGATTCTTATGTATTTTAAATAATTTATTGTGCTTACAAGGGTTTTTTAAATTTATACTAGGTATACCATACCCCACCATAATCACCCGATTTTTACCCCAACTACCTAATTTACTACCTATGCTTGACTAATACCTACTACAAAGTATGTAATGTAAGTACATTAATTGAATCAGAGTTTTGATAAATTGTAAGTAATAGTATTCGAGGTAATCGAATGAATTAAACCTATGAGCTTGAGATCTATAAAGTGTCCCGTACAGTAGTAGTACTACTATGACAAATTGTTTTGCATTTAAAGCATAGAAAATTCAATACATAGGGTTAGCACGTACATAGGGTATGTAAAGTATGCGATTAATATTATTTTAAAGGCTTGTAATTCGTAATTTGTAAATCTAATCTTTGTAATCCATCAACATCAAAGGGGAAAAAAGTCAATGGCATTGGCATGATGGCTTAAAGTGTCATTTAGGTGGTATGACCGACACTTTTCTTCTTTATTTTATTTAGATATTTCGAGTTCAAATCAAACACTTAAGTTCAGTCAGTTCTTTCTATCTCTATCTGTACACTACAATAAAATACAGTACGAATGATTTTGAATTTAAAAGTCGTAAAGCACTAAAGTATAAAGTACTGCTGGATACCGTTTAACTGATCCAAGTAATGTAGGAATATGATACTCTAATAATTATGAAGAATTAATTTCATAAGACCTGCCTTGTATAAAAATACTTATACCAGTAATCGTTAAAAAATGAGGACTGGTCATGTCCAACCTTACCATAACATAATATACCTTACCTGCTTTGACAAGGGTAAGCTAAAGCTATCATATCTTATTTTATTTTGAAAAGTAGAGACAAGCAAGTGTCCATGTACTATGTACATACTACACTACAACTAATAGTAGTAAGTTTTTGATATCTGTAGAATCTCTGTATAAACTATAACTCATAATAACATGAAATGAACTAGTATACTAAGGAAGGTATCTATACTTGAATATTATATAAGAAAAATATTAATATGCATATGCATACAAGTACCTATGTAAGTTTTGATCTGAAGATTTGGATTATACAAAATGTTTTCTTGTGTACCTACTCGTATGTAGTATATGCAGTAGTAGGTACTTGTACAGTAAAAGTTAAACTTATTTGTAAATCTATGCAAATTCTTTTGACTGGTTCGTTGTTCGTTTTTGTAGGTACATATGTAGGCCTAGAAGACAGAATAATGACCAACAGACCATTCATCACTCTGACTTCAAAATTCAAAATGGTTTCACGTAATATCACAAGAAAAATATTTGCCGAAAGAAAAAAATCAAAAAGTCTAACTTATGTAGGTACACTACATTAGTAAATGCACAATAAGTAAAGCAACTTTACTCGCTTTAGACTTCCATCCTTAATGCAAGATTTTAAGTAAATCAATTTTTAAAAGATTTTTTTAAATTCTCTAACCATGCATGCTTGCTATTAAATGGTAAATACCTAGTACCTAGTACATATGTAACTGAACATTCCATATTCTGTATTTGCAAAGTTAATTAATTAAAATAGGAATAACTGATAAATTGATAAATGTACATTGTGTATTGTATAAAATACTAGGAGTACGAGTACTAAGAATAAGTACTAGGTCAACAATGCTAATAAATGGCAATCGTCGAATCAAAATTGAATGGTTACCCATTTGTGCCATATCCAATTTGCATAATTATTAAATATACAAATGTTATGTGTCTATCTTACTAGGTTATTTACAGATATAAATAGGGTTCACAATTGTTAGCAGTCTCAGTCATTCATAGGTTACAATATCTCTATCTCTAGACATTGTAATTCAAAAACTACAGTTAATTGGCCTCGTGTGAAATCAGTGTAAGAAATGAAATGTAGAGATAAGAATAACACCTTTATTTTTGTAAATAATATATTCATCAAAGTGTTGGTGCTGATAAATAATAAATTAGAAATATGCCGTCATTACAATACTCAGAATTGCCCTTTTCATTTAATCTCAAGTCATAAACAAAAAGTATTTCTTCTATGACCATATTTAAGTACTTGTACTTATTCAGTGAGTAATATACATAGACTAATATATCTACCCTACCTACTTTACATTGACTTTTCTTAATAAAATATATTTTCAAATTAATATCCACTCAAACTATTTTTTCTTTATGATAAAGTTAATGGGTTGTGATATATACTCGTAGAATTATTAAATGAAACTCTCATCATTTGACTTTGGATAAATTGGTTTATAGGTATTTTAAATACTTTACTCATAGGCGCATCTTGTCAAGTCAAGATGACGAAAAATGAAAAATGAAAAATCCCAATTTAACTTTACAACATCCGTAATCTAACTAAATATACCTACTAGTGATATTCTGGCTTAAAATGAAATACAAATCTACAAATGCCGATAGAGTATCCTAAGTCGAAAAACCCAATCAGATACGCTGTGTTATCCATTAATAATGCTTAAATGATGAGCGAAAGTGCCTTAAAAGGTAAAGTGCTAATCCGTAGTGAGAGGTATTAAAACGCAATGAAAATATTTTTAAGTATATATAATACTACAAATACACTATAAGTTGGGTACTTATGTAAGTATAAGTAAATATTTTTAAAAAATTAAGAATATATTTTATATATTTCATATTAATTCATAGGTATATTAATACTGGTAATGGTGTAGAATGTAATTTAAAATTTGAGGATCCCTTAAGATTGGAAGAGAAACACACCCTCACAAGAAAGAAAGAAAAAAGAATTCCATATAAAGGGTTCCTCTAATAGTACTGAGCATTGGGTTACAAACTACAGATATACGTAGTACATAATAGATAGATAGTAAGTAGATATTCCATGGACATTTTCGAGCCTTTGAAAATTTGAAACTGGCTGAATGGTAAGATTATAATCGGTCGATTCCTTTTGTTTTGGTCCACAGGTACTCAATTCAATTTTTTCAGGTTTTTTGTGGTCTTATACAACTTCTACACAAACTTGATCTTGAAACTGTGAGAGAGACTATTAATACCCCATAACTAGTGAAGTATTCGTAGTATGTATGCATACATAATATCAGTACATAGCAAATACCCACTTACTTTATGGGATGCATAACTTGATTTTTCAAAGGGATTCCGTAACCCATAGCTCTTTAAAAAAAGTCTCTCGTTTACTTTGATTTACTTCAACTACTATACAATCTGTACATAGTACGAGCAATATTTAAATTTCTTATACATAGTGGAACTTGTATGCCTATATACCTAGTACAAAGTACCCTACTATAATAAATGTATTTACCTCTATGTATTTCACTATATTATGTAAAATGCAACAGGTCGTTTCGTTGAGCGAGCTAAGGGTGGAGACTTATCTCGTTTAAATGCGGACACGAAGAACCCGGGTTTAAGAATCTCAATCAGATCGCTCCAAGCCACTTAATTTACTCATAAAAATCCTTCTACTACAGATAGATACTAGGGTAAAGGGTACTACTTATATGTATACGTAGGTATATGGTATAATATAAGAATAAGAATAGATACAAAAAAGAAATATTTCTCAGATCTCAAGTCTCAGACGATCAAGTTCAACAAAACAAAAATAAATTGAGTTCATATAGACATAGACAAGGTACTAGATTCGATGGTAGGTAATAATAATAATAAGTGTAGAGTATCGATATCGTCGATAATAACAATACAATCACTAAGGCACCACTTGTGCTTGAGAGTGTGCCTCTCCCTACTGATTTATTTGTCCTAGTCAAACCAACGGATCGAAATTTTTCAAGGGAAATGTTCCAACCTACTGAACTGACTACAGACACTAAAACGTAAATAAGCAAAGAAAATATATACACTATGGCTATCATCGAGAAAGCTAGTAACTTCAAAACTCTAAAAATTTATAAAATACTCTCTAAAAGACTTATAATAGCTGCAATGATTGATATTAAAATTTAATTAGAGTTTACCAAAATACAGATACATATCAAAGTACTTTTTTCCACTCTTTCGACTCTATTTTTTTAAAATTCAAACTTTTAAAGGTTATTTAATTTGTCAATGAATGCGAGCTAAGTAATAGTAATAGTAATGCTACAAATATAGATTATAGAATAGACACTTATTCGGTCTACCAATAATAGAACACATGTGATTGTGAATCAAAAACTCCTTTCTTTGTAAACTTAAAATTGGTTAGATAGAAAACGGTGCTTTGATTTTGTCCATTTAAGTCCTTATAAGTATTTTATTATTAAGAGTATACTACATTACAGTTGTTCATACAATTAAACACATATGTACCTATATGATGTATTTGCATTTTAACACAGAACAAGTGCCTTAAGTTAAATGAAACCATTCAAGTGAGTACATATTGCCCACTGGCTTTCTTGTAAATCTAAATTTCATTAGACATTTTGTAATTTGCTTCAAAATAATTATTTGTTAATGCTCTCAAAATTCAATTTATTAGGTACACTAGTTGACGATGAGTTGAATTTTTTATGCAATTTTCTATCAAAGTTAGAGTAAAGAACTCGATACATACAGAATTCTGTAGTTGAGACAAATATCACTATAAATCTTATGATGTGATGCATTTCCTATGTAATTTTCAAGGATTGAAAGCATTTTTTTTTCGCACTTTTAATGAACCAATTTTTTGAGTTGAAAAATGAAAGAAAAATAGGGGGATCATAAGAGATAACTGTGGCCTAACTTGTCACATAATATTTAGATAATAGGGCATAATGTATGTACATAAAATTACCTATGTATTTTGCTAATCAAATTATCTTGAGGGGTTAGAATATATACTATGTACATATATATATACCTAGTTGGTAATAATAATAATAATAATAGTTCATAGGGTCACTCAAATTTACTGAAATTCAAAGATCCACGATTATTTAATAAAAAATTTATGGGTGTGCCGTTTAGCTAATGTACTATTACTTACAAGTCAACTTACATATTCCTATTTTGCTATACTTATACTATACTACATACTATACTTATATCATAATTATATGTACATACATACATGGTGTAGCCAAATACAAATCCAAGTTTGTTATATAATCAACAAATAAAAATGCATTCAATTCAATATTAATAAAGTTTGGTTAAATATATTTAACAGACTTCCCCAAAAGGTCCTACCTTAATAACTTTTTAATTTATTGTCGACTTGATAAGATTGATAAAAATAAATTTTTCTACCAGGTTACTACACCTTATCAAAGTACATACTATGGCATAACTTGACAAAATAACTATGTAGGTACCTATTAACCTGAATTCTGAATGCACTAAAAATGAGTATTTCAACTAAAAATATAATTACAGATTCTTGAATTGTAGCGAATCTCGTTGTCCATTGAGAGAGAAGTTTACCCAAATAATCAAATGATTAATTTCCCCATTATTTTCAGCCAAATTACTCAATTTATTGTATGAAGATTAAAAAAGGTTACCAAAGTTGATTTAATTTTAATAAATGGGTGGTTTTCAAACAAAATTTCTTGATAATATTCGTACAGAATAGTACATATCTATTATATACCTATCTGTAAGTACCCTACCTACCACTAATAGAAGTTTATGAGTAGAAAAAAGTACCTTTCAAGTAAACAATATCATTAGTGTCTCCTTATCTTTGCTTACAATTAAGTAAGTACAGATACAGATAGAGTGAAATGCGTAAAGCTAATCTTAATTATTATGAATTTGCATAATAAAATACGAAAAATATAAAAATCCTTTTAAGTAAAATGGCATAAAATAAAATAGCTTGTAATTTATTGTCAGTTTGAGAAGCCTTACATGGATATTGGTTTACAAAATATCTATTCTGTACATACTATATATGTGTTATATCCTATAAGAGACAGACAGATAGGTATTGGTAAATTTTTAATTAAACTTCCTACTAAAAATGAAACTATATAATGTATTAGCTAATATGCTTATAATTTATATATAGATTAGTGCATAATACTAGTTCACTTACTCAGGGATCAAAGGTGAAATTACAAATACAAATTGAACTCTATTCTACGAAATAAACATTATACTCGTAGTCAATACATAAAGTACCTACATATACCTAGGTAATATAATAATAATAAGTATTAGTTATAGCTATAACGGTATTAGCATGTTATTAAGCTCTTTCTATTATCAGTATTTTGCCATTTTGAATTTTACAAATTTTTCATAATAATAATAATAGGCTGACAAAAATGGGTAAGGAGAAATGGGAACTTTGGTTTGGGTGAAACGAAAAAAGATTAAAAAAATTGTGTCTGGCCTGCCTGTCAAGCCATATAGCTTAAACATAATCTTGTAGGCTCATTTCACCCATTTAACTACTTTTATATTTATGTAGTTCAAATTCAAATTACAAAAAGTACATAATGTCAGTCAGACAACAATACAAAATACAGTATACTCATATAAAGTGAAAGATAATAAATTTCATTTTTAGGCTGGAAAGATGCATAATATTTGGTCAAAAGTATCTATTTACTAGCACTAATCCCATGTAAACCTTGCATTTTGTTTTCTAAATGAAAACAAAACTTGTTCATATTTAGGTAGGTAGGGTACTTAAATTAAAAGTGTGGTATACAGATCAGAATGAAATGAAATGATTTAAAAGTTCAAAGAAAATCTAATCTTATATTTCTAGCATTTCCTTTCTACCATACCATAAGTGAATACCATATTTGACTTATTCTACTTTTTTTAATCTAATAATATAATGTACAAATCGCATGTGTATTGTGAACCTATATTTTTTGTACTCGTAGTAGTAACAATAAACTCGACATTGTTATCCAAAATATAACCATTTAAATTTAAATTACAATTTTGAGCAAAGCTATCAGGAACTACGATCGAAACTCTCATTTTCGATTAATCAGCTAGATACTCGTATATTGGAGAAAAACTTTTACTAAACTAAACCTAATCTTATGCTAGTTCTAGTACATATTACTAATTCCATTTAAATTGCATTCATAATATATATACATAATATATACTTGTACTTATGAATATAAAACTGAAATGACAATACCTAGGCTAGTGCTAATATCCTATCACAAAATATTCTTGATAAATTATTTTTTATGATTATTGTGTGTGGCTCCTAAAACTCTTTTTTTTTACAAACATGTCCTTACACTATGTACTGTTTAAGTAGTATGGCACTTTAAAAATTTGAATAATTTATCCACCAAACCTAATTTTTGGGCATCGTGTTTGACAACAATAGGGTGATATAAACTCTATCACATATTGCAAGTACGGTACAATACACTCATTTATTTACTTTAAAGTAATATGTATACCTAGTCCTGTGATATAGGTATGTTAGATAGCCTAAAAATGTATTTGGACACTTTTTTTTATTGATATATTGTTGTTCTAATGAAAGTTTGGTTGGTGCTTACCAAATCAAATCTCTTGGACGGTTCTGTTGCAATCCCGACAATACAGACAAGTAAATCAAGTCCATCTTTTTATGAAAATGTTGCTCACTTTTGTTGCCTACACTTTACTTATACATACGAGTATTGTGTACACTCTATTCAAATAAATTTTTTAACACTTGGTTTAATTGCCCATACATACACATAATGGACAAGCAGTATAAAGTAGCAGTAGTTAGAAGTCAAATGTGCAAAACTGTATGTAAATACAAATTATATGCACATAATAAAACAATCACATAAACACACTTGTGGTGGTGCCGATTGCGGATGGTTTTTTTGCCCTATTTTGTGAGTAAAAGGTTAGATATTTAAATCGTTCACAATTTCCTCTACACTTAAACTTGTACTGTGTACTAGTAATAATAATAGTATTATAAGTTAGAAACAATGGGATTAGGGTAGATCCTGGAAACTGATTGGGTGCATGAAAGTCACAATTTGAAAATAAAAATTATATCTAGACGGAAATTTAAAAGTAATTAAATGAAGGAAGAGAGAATATCCATATCCATTTAACTTATTGAACTTGAAAAGGTAGAGGCAACTAAATCCAAAAATAATCTCAAGTCCAAGTCAAATCAAACAATAGAATTGGATTTATATTTTGTATTTTATATTTTTATCCTTTTTCTGACAAATCACACAGGTTATAGGTTAAGAAGGGTAACTTTCCAATAAATTCCCACGTCAATTGAAGAACCGCACTCACTCGAGGATTCCACAAAAAAAACGAAAGATTTTTTTTTAATAAATCACGACGACTTGATTTTAAAATTCAAGTCAGAATGAAACAACACATGCATAGTCCATAGTACTGGTACACAGTATGAAGCATGAGCTGGTGAAGATATTTAAAGGGAGGATTACACTTGTATGTACGAGTAGATAGATTAACTATCAGAATGTATGAGGGTAAAATAATCCAAGTTTTTTTTCAAAAAAAAAGTATAAAGTATAGTAAGAACCGGATTGAAAAGAGTTCAACACAAATACAAATTTTTGTAAGAATAAATAGATTCTTGAAACTTCTACTTGTATATAGCTTAGTAATAGTAGATACTTATGTATTACAATGTATACATAGTATGTAGTAAAATATTTAAATTTTGAGATATTTTGTATGAAGAACTTCTTGGACTCTTTCTCCGGACCTGTGTGAAACACAATTGAAGCGAGCTGAGGTGAGTTTTGAAGTTTCTAGCGGTTTGGCTTGCTTGCTTGAGCCTGCCTGGTGTGGGTGGCTATAGTATAAAGTATACCTACTGTACATAGGCAATATAAAATAATATGTATGAGATTACCATCATCATCAGAGTTAAGAGTAGTAAAATTTCTTCCATTAGAATTCTCATAAGAAAACGAGCATTCAGGTAACAGGTTAGCTTGTATTTTGTATGGGGGATTCACCTGTGCCAGCAATCGTAATACAGTACAACTTACAACTATCTAGAATCTACAACTGACCAAGTACGAGCCTTAGGATATCACAAACTCAGCTTTTCAAGTCTGTATCTTATACTTGAGTTCTCATACTTACTATTACTAGAGTAGTATCTAGAACCTAGTACATTTTACAAAATTTTGACGAAAAATTGCCAACAAATGTAAAATACTTAACTAAAGAATAGTTGTGATCAATGTTTTTCAATAATCAGCATGATTTCTTTTGAATTAAAAAGATTTTATTTCATTTCATAAGAAGTTGATACATATTTTGAAATTTTCATTTTTGCTTAGATGTCTAACTTAAGGAACATTCCGAATAAAATTAATGTATCATCTGTATTTGATATTTTTGTTGAAAGTTATAAAAAATTAAAATTTGGAATTTTTTGCAAAAAGGCATATTGATAATATCTTTTGTTTGTAGAAAATACAGATATAAATATTCTCTCAAAAATCCTTAATTAAACTAATTTTATGATTTTGAGAGATACTTCAAAATTTCAAGTTGAACTATTTTGTGCTTGTACCTATATACATATGAAATTAGCAAAAATTGGTCTAACTACCTACTTTTGTAAATTGAGACTTATATAGTCTTAAATTAGGTAAGTTAGAAGAAGTATTGTAATGTCTGAATTAACTGCATAGTTTTCTTATTAACACTTTGTATCTACTCGTACATTCTACCAGTAGTACCTTAGTTATATAATAAGTAGGTGCTTGTACCATATAGATACAATATATATGTTAAAAATACTTTTTAGTTTAAATTTAAAAATCTAATACTAATGTATACTTACTTTTCTAATATATATAGATACTCGTACTTTTGCTTGTATACTCCGTATATTATTCTTTCTTTATTTTGGTCACTTTTTCCTTTTACAACTTGTTTAATTGTATTAAGTATCAGTACTTGTTCATTATGCAATGCTCCTTTTAAAATGGTAAGGCTAAAAAGGTTTCTTTCGGTCATTAGTCAATCTATAGCAGCAAAAAATAGTGAGAATCAATTGTGAACACAAATTTATCCTTCAACCAGCAGCCTCGCCTACAATTTCTTCCACCGAATTTTTCCCATCTCAAATCTCTTTAAAACTTTTAGCTTTGACTTTGCAAACAAAGCATTTCCTCTCATAACCAGCCATTCTGCAGGCATTTGATTCTCTTCAAATGGGAAATAAAAAGACCCGACCTCTCAACTTCAACTCTGGCCCTTCTTCTAAGGTGGTAATGTAATAAAGAATTATATTTGAGAAATATCAGCAGTAAGTAGAAAAGATATTCAATTCAATGACCAATTTTGTTGTCTAGTTTCGTTTGACTAGGACCAAGAAAAAATTTCTTCTGATACATAAATGCACAATTACAAGTACATGAACAAGTAAGAAATGGCTAATCTCTCATTGAGGGAAAAAAACCTGCCTATAACTATTACTTAACTACTACTAATATTACCGACTGTCTACTCAGTTTTTTCAATCGCATTTGTTATACATTAGTAGTAGGTACTATCCCAAAGGTCCTTTTTATAGTACCCTAGTATATCAGTAATAGTATCTATATGTAAAATATACCTTTTGAAGGATTACAAAAAAAAACTAAATGGACTTCTATTAGCAGTCAGTCTGTAGTATAATAATAACTTGCTCTCACCATCAGATCTTCTGACTGCAATTCAGAAGTCTTCTGATGAAAGCTCAAACTCGAAGCCGCCACTTAAAAGATCTCTTTGCCGACATTCGAATTATCTCTAATGTACAACATCTCATAATTTTTAAATTTTGAATCTTTTTGAGCATCTCGGTAAATTAGTGGAATCTCTTACATATGTACCTACAGTGTACTTGTAAATGCCTACAAAATTACATTGGAAGACACTTATGACTTGCAATTCAGTCTATATCCTGATTTACTTGTAAAGTTGGTTTTCTATTAAAAGGAGCCTTTACAACTGCTTCTCTTAATTTTAATTTGCATAAAAATTAAAATCTTCAATAAGAAAAAGTAAGTAGGCAAAATGTTTACAAAGATTTCAGCTATAATTTTAGTTGATCTAGAGATATTTATCAGATTTGACTATAAGAAAATTTTAATAAATTTGTAGACTCAAAAAAGACGGTAGTGAACTCTTTTCTACCGATCAGTCACAATATTTCAAATCTATCCTAATGGTTAATGGATATATTGCTCGAGCATGCTTGAAACACTAACTCCCAGATCAAGTAATCAGAAATGGTATGGAAAGGTGCAAAAGCCTCAAAAACTCCAAAAATTCTTGACTAACAAAAACTTCAAAATGTGTCCCGAATGACAAAACAAAACGAGAATTAAGTGTGAAGTCCAACAGATAGAAGAACTTGACTCTTGATGTTAGTACATAGTAGGTACTGTAAAGTACTTAAGAAAACATTTCAAGTCTCTTGAATACTACTTTTTCAAATTCCTATTTTATAAGTATTGGACATTAGGATTCAAATTACTTTACAATACCATTACAAGTTCAGTTCATAAGAATATCATATATGTCTATACACATACCTATTTACAAGTGGATTTTAAAAAAAAAACTTTTCTATTAAAACTATCATGTTCTTTTACCACCTACCTCTGAGCTGTCTTTTGGTATTTCTTAAGTAAATTATGCTTTCCCAGGTTTTTGATTACTTCATAAAATAAAAATAAAGATCAAGAAATATCCGAACAAGTTTTTAAGAGTATTTCAATTCTAACTCGTATATGTGGATAGGGTATTGCATAGGGCGTACAAATATTCTTCAAGGTATATTCCACATACGGCATGATGCATAGCTATAAAGATGTAGGTTCAAAAAAACCCTTTGGACTTTTAGTACGAGATGGGTGGCCGACAAGAGAAGTTTGAATTGAGAAAAGGCATCTTCCTGTTTGTTTCTTGGTCTTGATTTTTCGAGCCTCGGAGGTATTCCTCAGGATCAAAAATGAAAAAAAAAATCTTTTAAACATTAAATTGGTACTTGGTACACTACCTCAACTCAAAATGAATTCCACTGGTAACTAACTAACTATTCTGTACTGGTAGTGTTCTATAGATACTAATAGTAAGACTTTAGATATTTTTTCTTTCTTTCTCCATGAATTTTATTAGATGATAGGATCATAAACAAATCCATTCCGCCAGACTGGACCCAGCCCTTAAGAGCCCTTACCTACTTTTTCTATATATATGTACAAAGTACTTATTACCCTACCTATAAGTACAAGTACTTTGTGCTATTCAATTTTTAATTGATATTTTTTACTAATTTTAAACTCACATTTGTATCTGTATTGTTTTACAGATTTTTTTTTCACGACCACACAATACTATACTACACTAGTACAACTACCTGTTACACTCTCTAGTTCTAGTTAGTTTTTGTAAAACTAGTTGAAGTTAAAGCCTCTCTCATATACTATACTTGTATAAAAACATGACATTATTAAAACAATAACAAGAATGGACAATAACTATATCCTTATCAAATAGTAGTAGTACTACAATAATACAAATTGTATTTGTTTTCTGTTTTCAACAACTGACAATTTCTCTCAATATCAATGGTATTAATAATACTTTATTTACTAAGATATAAAATAATTGAGTTTAATAAGTATACATTTGAAACTACGATAATATTCTCTTCTGAATAACCAATATCAAATCAAATTTGTGAGAAAAATATATGGTATTATTGAGAAAAGCAGTCTTTAAGTAGTTAAATTGGCAATTCAGAGGTTCATAAAACAAGAATTGGTGAATGGTATAGCTATAGTAAATAGTATATAGTATAAGGTGTTCATTTCAATTCGTATTCGTAATACGTATAGGGCAATAATACAGATAGTTAATTTACTTACTCTTTTACTGATAGTATCTTACATATGTTATTTGCATAATTTTGGCGAACGAACGAGTGGGCAATTTCTTTCTAGCTTTAACTTTAAGTACTAGTCCAATACTACTCCCAATACCAATAGGTACTCGTACCTTATACTATCGTACCTTATACTTACTTATTAGCCCTAATGGAGCTTGGAATAATAATAATAATATTGAATTGAATGCAAACTCAAACTTTACATTGGCAGAATTGCAGAAAAAAATTTTTTTTACTTTTTAACTCGCATCCAATCTCATTCAAATGGTAGGTTAAACAATATTTCAATGGATTTATAAACTTAATTATCAATAATCCTGTTAGTCTTAATTTAAAAGCAAGCCATTGGTCACAAATACAAATATATCACAGGTAATTTATTTATCACAGTCAACACACAGCATACTACATAGATCCCATTTCAAGTTTCAAATGCATTATTAACTATGTTAAGTATCAACATTTTCAGTTTTATGACATGGATTGGAAATAACAATCAGTTAAAAAATTTATTTCGAGCTATTGGGATGTCTAACAACAGCTTTCGTTCTCTATTCTTTGCCTTAATTCCTTAGCTTTTGTTTGAGGTTGTTGTAGTTGTGTAGGTACCGTTTGCACAAAAGTCAAAAAAGTAGTTTTTGTTTGTATTAGTAAATGCAAATAATATTATACTCATAGACTAGATACCTATACTGATACTAGATAATACATATGGATAATGGTAAATTCAGTGGGAACTTGGAAACCCACTCTTGGAGATTCTAGAAAGAAAAAAAAGAAAATTTCAAACAACATTTATAATGGGCCCTAATAAGTACATTTCGGAGTCGAATATTGTCTTTATTTAAAATGAAATTATGAATATCTCTGTTGTATAGATACTACTACTACTACTAAAATGATATTATTAATAAACTAAATTAATATATTTTCTCAAATCTTGACATTTCTTGCGTTTAAAGCATTGTAGGTCCCTACTAATAGAAAAGCAAAGGAACTCATACATTATTTTATATTTTATAATTTATTGTAGGGAAGGTGCATAGTGTTTGTTTAGGATCTCTAAAGTTATTCAACTAAAGTACAAGTCCACTAAAGCCAAAGTTAGGTATGCATTTATTTACTTGAAAAATCAAAAAGAAATCTCCTAATTTGGTCAAAAAATTTCTTAAATTATGAATAACACTTTGTTCTTTGTACTACATGTACATGAGCCAAAGCACTAAGAATAAACACAAAAACATAAACATAAAAAATCAATGACTCTATAATAGCACTAGTATCTACATATACATACAAGTGACTAGTACGTACTTGTAACCTGTACATTAGTTGGTAATGTGTGAATGTATAGATGATATGTGAGTATGTAATTATGGGAATGGTCATAAAAATTCAGGTCTAAAATAAATAAATGTGTTTTGTTGGAGAAGTTTAAGGTATAAAGTATCTACTGATATGTATGTATAGTAAGTAATGTTAGAAAAGAATTAGAAGATTTTCAAGAATAGAAATTGAAACCAATGGTTTAATGCCTGGAGAGAATTTCGAAGGAAAGAAAAGGTTCACACACTCGGCTCGCTTGGTTTTCTGAGCAGAAAATGAGAATGAAAGAGAATTAGAGATACCCACTATTTACCATATTTATATTTAACTTGACTCATACACTTATACATTATACCTAGCTACAAAGATAGGTACTAGAATACAGGTACCAATACAAAATCTGAGATTTAAGATTCCTGAGAGAGTTTGAAGAGTACAGAATCTCTTGTAAGAAAAGATGAGTTCGAGTGAATCTTCTGAATTGCAAGAAATCTTTGGAACATAATGAACTTATGCCTCACAACCAAAGAGCCATGCAGTCTTTTTTTCCACGTTTTTGGACGAATTTCTCGTCGATTCGTATATCCTATCCTCTGTAGCTATCTTTGTGCTTCTAGTTGTGTGGAAAAACCAAGGCCAAGTGCACCATGCACATCGAAACTATATAAATTTAAGTGTATTCAAAATCTCAAACAAGTACTACTACTATAGTACCTAGTAATAGTTGTAAAAAGTGAAAATAAAGAGTCAGAGTCAGAATGTGTACACTTTTCGTTGTAGAAATATGAAAAGTAAATAGGTATCTAAACTACTACCTTTATGTTTATATCTGTATACTACTCGTATTATAAGAGGTATTAGTAGAATTTAAAAGACAAGGGTTTATCTGAATATCTATCACACACTACTGGCTACTGATATAGTAAGTATAAGGGTAAAAAAAGGTAGGAAATGCAAAGTCATTTGTAAATTAAAGCCAAATCATAAAATGTACTTATTTATAAGTATTATTAAATAGTAAATTCTCCATTCATATGGAGATATACTTGTGATTTTTAAATAAACACCAGCACCTATAAATATTGTAATTCTAATATTGGAAAGAATTCTTCGTTTATCCTTACCTATTGTGTATACTAGAAAAATACAAATTTACAAAAATATTTGTACTACAACCCTTAGGTAGATGGATAATCTCTTGCAATTCAGCTTAAAGTTTAAAGTTATCTAAAATCCATTCCCAGGTCCAACTTTAAGGATTTCCAACTTTAAGTTCATTTGCAATGAATTTTTCTTGATGATGCTGAGGAGCTGTGAGATGAGATTTTGTTCAAATTTCAACTTTCAAATGAGCGTACTTTTGCCTGCTCGTAAATTCGTAAATACTCTTATTATTCAAGTGGCTTCTGGATATGTATATCATACTATAGGTAGGTATGTAAAGGTAGATATATAATGTTTAAGTATACTGACGGTGGCTTAATATTGACGGTAAAATGTAAGATAATTACTGACGGTGGAGAGCTAAATATAATGGGCTAACTCTTGGCTATAAAGTCGTATAATTTTATGCATTTTCACTCATAGGAAAAAATTAAAGATTTAAGCATTTGGAAACCGAAGGGCATAATTTGAATCTCATTTCTTGGACTTGCACTGCACTAGTACTTAATACCAGTACCAGTAAACGTACCCAATGCTAATATATAATAGGGACTTGGTTAGTATTGTCTCAAAGACTGATGCTGATATTTATTTATTCGTCTATACCCTCGAATTTTATCGTTTTTCAACCTTATGATGGAAAGAAAAAGCCGACCATTAATATAATCTCAGCTTCTCTGATCGATCTCAAACTACTACTATAATATATACATACATAATATGTAGGTAGGTTAAAGTCATAGTAGGTACATGGATATTTTCCAATTTGAGACTTATCTCTAATTCTGATTCTGATGAGAAGGTTGGATTATGTCAATCTATTTTTCTCTTTCATCTTAAATCTCTTGGTCAAGAACAAGAATCAGGAAAATATACCTGCAACAACTATCTGTACCTACTATACTACATACGTACCATAATGTAGCAATAGATTTGACTAGCATGCTTATCTTTATCTGGTTTTTTACGTAGGTACTACCTATGTATGTACACAATAATAATGTATAGAATTGGGGCTCAAAATTCAGAGGATTTCAATTCAAATACTAGTATTAATTCAGGAGTTAGTTGATGACACGAGGCTCTCTTTTCTCACCATCAGTTTACTAATGCCAGAATGCCAGTACTTTTCACTTTTTCTAAGGGTCATTATATCAACAATTCTGACGCCAAATCATCACTTTATGTACTTTAACTATGTTCTATAGGTACTTACTTAACATTAGTTATATCCAGTTTTTTTCTCTTTTGTATGTTCACAAGCTTTTGAGTTTTGAGTACAACTACTGAAATCATAACCTTATCCATAAATTTATCCCCCACATTTATACTACTCTGTATACTTACGAGTACCAAACTTATGTTATCTTTTGTATGCTGATTCCTTCTTGAGGCATTATATCTACAGATAGATAGGTAGGTACTAGTTATACTTACTACATACTATTTTACTAGTGAAAGATTATATCCGTATATTTACATATCTGGAATCTGTATCTTGTGAGAGTTCTTTTATTACCAATGGTTTATATCATTAAATGAAAATTTAACAATAAAAGAGCCTTAAATGGCTGAAAACTCTTAATTTTTTGCTGCATAAAACTCAACTCTATTATCATCAAATTGTGTTTTCTTCAAATCCTTTTTATGTTTCGATTTTTGATATGTAGACATTAAATTATCAGTTAAATATTTTCTCATATAAGTGCGAGAGTTAATATGATTTTCAAATACCTTTATATATACTACTATCTAATCTGATGGTATATCTACTGAAGATATTGACTATTGAGTAAAGTCGATGACTAGAACTGGTTGGTATATTTGTGGGGTCATTAATTTTAAAACTAAAGTCGAATTATATATTTGGAATTTATTTTACTTTCAAAGGACACTAATTACAAGTATAGTAGTAGGCAATACATTAAAATTGAAAATATAAGATGGTATCATTTCAAGCTGGAAAGATTAAAATCTTTTGTTAAATTTTTGCTAATACTATCAGTAGTATTATGGTACCTTAGCCTTGTACTAATATCTGTATTTTTGGTTTGGGATATTGAAAGCGTAGGCTAAGAAGTTATTAAAGGGAATTGACCTAACATTATCTGCAACAATAAACTTCAAATCCAGTGTTGATTAAGTGTTAAATATTGCAAAATTAATGATTAAAAACTTTTAAATAAACCCAACAAGTTTCATATCTATAACTAATTAACATCATACAGACTATAACTGATACTAGATATAATAAGCCTAGACAAAATGCATGATATTTTGTCTCAAAAAATTAATCCGATGCTATTAGTTTACTTATGTTATGAGTTAAAGCAGCTTAAAAGTGACTTCATCGCAAAAACTTCATTGTTTAGAAATTTTTTAAAAGGTTTCTGTTTCTACACAAATATTAAATATCTTAATAAAGATAGTTTAACTTTTTTATGCATCAAGAAAAATTTAATTTGCAATTAAATGTACGACTACAACATGGGGCACCTACCTACTCATATTACACTATTATATACCAATAAGGTACCTACGTATATATCTGTAGCTGCATACTCTGAACTATATTATCATACTAGTACTACTAGTTCAGAGTCAGAGTAGTATAAAGTATATGCATTTCCTAATATGTTTAACATAATCCCACAAAAAATTAAATAGGACAAAAATGATTTTTATGAGCAATATGCAAAATTTAAAACACCTACTTACATATCGGCATTTCTCTATAGGTTAATTATAGGTAGGTAGGTAGGTAGGTATTTACAACTTATCAATAGGTATATGGAATATAACTGAACTATTTTATAACCCACCTTGATTCTTGAAAATTATGGCTAAATCCTTTTCAAAACTTCATAATTTCAAGTCAAATCAACAAAATGATTGTTACATAATATAACCATCAGGATCAGTATTATATACTTACATACATATATAAGTTATGTAGGGTACATAGTACATAGGTACAGAATACTACAGATATATTGCACCTACTTATTCATAAAATTTGTTTATTATACCCTACTGGTATTATGAGGTTGCAAAAAACATCTTCAATTTTCAGTTCTTAATAAAATAAGTAGGCCTTTTTATTTAAGAATAAAGTTGTAGGTAGATAATAGAAATGGACGTTTGATAAAAAGATACAAAAAATATTTTTCTATTCATTTGATACCTACATAGAATAGAGCTAATAGAGACTTGTGGGAAATTTAGTTTCCTGTTTTCATTACCATGAGGAATAAGGGCTACTGCATAGTTCCATACAGAGCTTACAATCAATTATTTAGCATTAGTGCAGAGATCGAACTTTGAAAATAGCAAAACATCAGAACTTCCCACCACTCTTTTAAAATTTGAGTCTTTAAAAATTTTCAAATTTACAAATTTACAATTTTCACTCTTTTTTTAATTCGAAGAGTAATGAAGTCTGAATTTGTAATAATGATCAAAATAAGCTGAAAGACACTGCAGAATTTTACTATGCGGCGTAGTTTTTCCACATTACATGTGTGCGGTTCAGAACATCCTTTATAACATTTCTTTTTCTAATAAATAGCTGTAGCCTTATTATAGTTTCACTTATAAATTACAAATAATCTCAAAATCTCTCACCTCAATTCCCACGTGTATAAATAATACCTACAAGATAAAAATTGTAATAAAATTAATTTGTCACATTGCAAGTGCAAGCAACTACACTATACTATGACG
This sequence comes from Nanhermannia cf. coronata Gr-Ori-00579, assembly GCA_034699045.1. NCBI lineage: Eukaryota > Metazoa > Arthropoda > Arachnida > Sarcoptiformes > Nanhermanniidae > Nanhermannia > Nanhermannia cf. coronata Gr-Ori-00579. Next base: position 39,761 of record JAQIXA010000321.1, read on the forward strand.
AGAGGATAGTACCCTATGGTATAAAAAAATTAGAATATCCTGCAAATTCGCATTAAAAATTGGGAAATTTAAGTATTCTTAGGTAGGTATAAAATAACTATAACATAGTACTCGTACCTATTGTAGATAGTAGTTAGTAGATAGCTTTATAAAATTAGATGATATTGTTTGTTCACGTTGTTGGTCAAATAATTTGAATAATTATGTACTTTTTAAGTGTGAGCGAGTTTAATAACGAGGCCAAAATCATAATCAGAAAAATAAAATTCAGGTATCAAGAGTCTTGATTCAAGACACATTTTGTAATCGGGTAGTAATAGGGATAGGTAATAAAATACCTTGAATACTTACTAAAAGTATCAGTATGAAATAAAAATGTTAGAAGAAAGTATAATTGATTGTAATAGAGTATCTGCACTATGATAAATAAAATACTCACCGTTTCATCTCTTGACTTGATTGAAATTTGAAATGTTTATTTTAGCTAATTCAATAATTGAACTGTTCAATAAATACGAATTGGTAATTCTGAAAAATACCTATCTAATCTACTAGTAGTTAGGTATAAAGTTTTTTCATTCTACCTTTGCCTACAGGTAGGGTACTAGATATTATATTATTGGTATTAAAAGAGATTTAAACTTATTTAAATTTAATTCTACTAATATCTACAGGAGTAGAAAATAATTTTGTTTATTTTCATGATTATTTACTATTTCGTTTTTATTTATTGAATTGACATGAATTGAGAGTGTATTTGAGTTTGAGTTTGATGGACACTCCTCGAGAATAGTTCTTGTAGAGATTGAGATGAATTGTTGCGTGTATCTAATAGAAAAAAAGATTCTTCAATTGTGATTTTTGCCTTCTCGGATCACACCTTTTTCAATTTGAGCATTACTTTGAAATTATTGTAATTTTTTCGTTCAAAGCCCTCATTTGATTTCGATTTGAATTAAGTTGTACCATAATATAGTACTACTAACTATACAGATAGTTTGAGTTAGGGTTTAGTATTAGGATTAGCAGAAGTTACATGGTATATAACTAATAGTTATGATGACCATAATTATAACGATTACATAGACACGCATAGAGCATTATAAAAATGTTAGTATTTACACTCCACTCAACATTCAAAAATACAACAGATAGTACCAAAGTCATAAATATTTTCGCCTGACGATTTAATTGTGCTAACTAACCACCTTTACTATAAGTACAATAGTTATACTTTGAAGGGTTGAACTTGTTGAAAAATTTGATTTTTATTGAGAAATGAAATGGCCTAGTTCTCATAAAAACTGTGATTTAAGATAAGACTATACTTACACGTTATTGTTGGACTTTGGTACTAATATCAATAGGATTACTGTCATTTATAATTATGTATATATATCTACATAATATGTAGGTATATAGGTTTTTACATTACTGGTAGGATACTCTTATACTAGGCAAGTTAGAATGTGCACAAAAGTAACTTAACTAGTGTACTTGGTATTTGCCCAACTAATCATACCTAACAATTTAATTTTTTGAAAATTTTTGCTCATTATTAATTTTTATTATACTAATTAAATTGGTACAGATGGTATAAGAAAAGAATTTATTATCTATCCTACCTACATACATATGGGTTCTATTATACCTATATTTCTGAAGCTAGTATCTATTTATTAGTTTATATATTGGTAAAAACGAACATGACTTTTCCTGATTGATTATTGGGATATCGGTAATACAGATAGAACTATTCTATTTACCTCAATATTTTAGTACCCTACAATCTCGGAATACAAACTAGAGATTACAAAAGTATGTATACCTACCTACAATTTATACTTTTACACTGTAGGTACTTTAAATGGGTATAAACTCACAAATAATTGGCTTAATTTTTACTTATCTATAATCCAAATAAATTGAACCAAAATATTGTCCAACTGAATCAGAGCATTGAAAAATTGATTTTTTCTACGAATCTGCATTCTTTATTTGTACATATCAGTAGTTAGCTAGTTAGTAAAGGGAACTTCTACTTAGATATTCTTAATGAATCCTTAGATAAATAAAAATAACAGTAAATGTCAGTATATGTCAATTGGAAAAGTATGCCTACCTACTGTTAATATCATGAATCATATTCTTATTAGGTAAATACAGAATACAAATTTACTTATAGTGTATTAGGTATTTATGTAATCTGCATCAGGTAATTTTATGAAGGATGGATTTGTTAATGAAAAGCAGGAATTATTCTAAAAATCTAGACAATTAACTCTCGCTAGAATCCAAAGTTGTCACTCAATGTCAAGCCAAGAAAAGTTAAAATTTCGTATGTAATATTAACTATCTAATAACGATCACATTTGTTTACTTATTATGGCTTATCTTTTAATGTACAGTGTGTAGATACTAATGCTGGTACTAGTAGTTAGTAGGTAGTTAGTTACTGCTATTGATGGTAATTTGAATGGACGAAAAACAGGATTTTGCACATTCGAAAGAAACATTTAGAGAGATTACTTAGTAATTTTTGATGGTGTGAAGTGTGACTTGAAAACTGTACAGACACGCTTTTTGAGATTTGGCGAGGCAGGTACATCTTACAATGTATATCAATAGGCACTACTCTATAAGTACTATGTATGTATATGGACACCTAACCTTAACCTAACCCTTATTGATCTTGATTTGTACAATGTGTTAACCTTACTAATACCTATGTATAAATTAACTGAGAACTATAAATTATTCCAGAAGAGAAAGAAAATATTCCGAATAATTTCATTTAATTCACCTATAAATATTCGAATCACATCATTTTCCATTGAAAGCTTTATTTTCTTGTTTTTTTTTGTAATTTTTGCAAATACTTTGGTCTTTGGTGATGGATAAAAAATCGCGAAAGAATGAGAAATTTATTATTATTTATCTTCAGATAAATTCTTTTGTTTCCAATTCGGTAAAAATTACTTTTTGGATATTTAATACCTTCACGTACTGATAGGTATGTAGTTTTAAATTTAAATTCCCATTTTTCCAAGAATGGATCGAGTTATTACTGTGACTTAATATAGCAATATGTATCATAGGTAAGTACCTACTATAAATGTATAGGTAAGAGTAAATTAAAGCCTGCTTTATTTTTCCAAATGCTAATTAGAATTAGTTAAGAATTCAATTTCAAATATTGTTTAAATAATAAAAAGCGAAAATTCTTAGGATCAAATAATTCTGTCTTTATAGTTGAGTGATTGAAATAAAAAATATTTAGTAAGATTTCTTAGCCAAAAAATTTGAATATTTCCGAAAGTACCCTACTACTTACGTACATATCTATCAGTACTATTCTGTATAATAAATTGCAAAACCTTACAAATTTTTGAACTTGACCAAGACAAGATAAGTCGTTACAATATCAAGTAATTATTGTTTTTTTTTCATCTTCACAATCTGAGTTTGTTGAAGCTATATGTCTTACAGTATCATAGTACCTATTCTATAGTATAAGTAGGTTCAATAGTAAAATAAGTATAGCTGGTTCTTTTTCCAAATCATATTATTGCAAGTTGTTTTATGTTAAATACCTAGAGATAGTACTTTGATCTCATCCCTTTTTTCGTTAATGATTTTTTTCCGTAGTAATTGTACCCAGGCAAGTAAGCTCTCATGAGCATACAGAACAGTCTTCTAGCTGATCTGAAATTTTCTATTTGGACTTGCACAAGCATATTTTAAATTTTAAATATAAGAGCAAAGGGCACAACAAATCTTTTTTTTATACTAAAAGTTCTAGTGTAAGTAAGTTAATAATATGTATGAGCAAGTTCACAAGAACTTATTGACCCAAAGGCAAAGAATCAATTACCTCGAACATTTCTTTATGAAATACTTATACCTACTATTTGTCTATCTGTATACAGATACAGATGGATATTCTCAATACCGAGTTCGAGTGGAAAACCATGGATTTAAATTATCATAGAAAAATAATATTTCATTTCCACTACGAGATTCACAATTTACAACAACAACAACAACACTAACTAATACAACAGGTCTCATTTCAAATCACATTCAAATAAGGCATTAGACCCAAATGTCAAAGATTGAATTTGTAAATAGTTTTTTTCTCAAAACTCAAAGTTAATGAAAATATTTTACAGTAATCGCATCGCATCGCATCGCAGCTAAAGAATAAGTATCTACCACTTATAATTGTAATATTATAGTACTCTACATACAAGTATATGACAAGTGCAGATATTCCATTATCTATTAAATTTCAGGAAGTGTGCTGAATTTTAATTTCAAAATTGATTACAAGTATTATGGCCTAAGAATCTAATTAAAAAGCCCTAGCACCTCACCTATGTACAACACCAATTAATTACTAACGAATTTTTGTAAAATATTTCCTAATCAATCTTAATAGGCTAATTAAAAATTAGCATTTTTTTTTGAAATTTTGATTTCAGGAAAACATTTTGTATCATTAGTATAAGTAAGTATTCTAAATAATTTTGCAAATTTAGTTCAAATTTTTTACAAAATATGACAGTTTCATTTTCAAGTAGGGTACATAATAAAAAATATTTTTGCAAAATTTTATAATTACATAATAAGTAATAAGTAAATGCATTAGCTTTAATAGTATTTAGTAAGACTACAGTACCCAACCGTAGTCGCGTTTTTTACTTGAAATATTTTTAAAATTTCGATCCCTAATTTTGGAAAATTAAAAAATATTTATAATACTTATGTAATTATGTATCAGTATTTTTTAGACAAGATAATTTTGAATATATAGATATATTCTTATAATATTTGCAAGTAGCTATTCTAGTATATACGAGTACATATCCAATGCCTGAAATATCTGCCAGAAATTGATCATAACTGCGACTTACAGTTAAATAATGTAAAAATCGTTTCTTTTTACAGTAGTAAGAGTAAATTGTATGTACCTACTACCTAATAAATACGAGTAGTATCAGTTATAGATACTACTCAACATTATTAGAAAGCCATGTGGCATTTGACATTATCTAATAGTCTCTCTACCAGTATTATAGTAGTGTAGTAATTTATACGATAGTTAAGGGATGTAAGATTACCTGGTAAGTACATAATATTATGCTTTTTGAGACCCACTTATTCTCTCATTTAAAATTGAAAATTTCTTAAAATTTAAAAGGCAATAACTGATTAATATTTTATTATCTTGTGTTTTTTAAATTTTAAGTCTTTCCTACTAGAATTTTACGACTCGTATCTTGCATATGGCTAGGTCAGGTCATATTACCAGTACATGTATATACATATTGCAAAATATTATCTAGGTAATATACCCTAATACTTAATATGTAAGGTACGAGTACTAATATCAAATTCTTAATAAAAGTAATTATTCTCTATAATCATGATCATGTTTGAGATTTTATACGATTACATTCATTTATATACACAATTTCATATCTTATGTAATTTGAAATTTATATAATGTAAAGAATACACTAGCAGTCATATCCCTTCCCTGTTTTTAACTTAAACTATAAAAATTATAAAAATTATTGAACAGGTTTAACCCTTGAAGCTTATTTATATGCAATTATGTATAGGAATCTACCTATATCTATTTCCCTATTCAAATATCCTTTATTCATTCCCAACATATTTTTTTGCATAATTTTATTAATTCCTGTAAAAAAATTGACAATTTTCAAGATTTTCAAGATCTTAATAATTGGATAAAATAAGATAAATATATATGTATGTATTGAATATTATGTATTTACAAAATAAGAAATTTTAATTGAAATTTTCCATCTACATTATTATAATAAAGAGTACAAATTACAAATAAGTATTATAACAACATTTTTCAATTTCAGTCTTAAAAATAGATAACCAAGATCTTACCTTACCCTTAACCTAAACCTTAAATCTTCATTCACTTGCATTGCATTATTTACCAAACAAAATTTTTAATTTAAAAGATTTTTTTCTATTTAAATAAGTATAATTAAGTATCTATATGTAAGTATGTATTATGTACCTAATTACCTAGTTAAGTACTAAATACCTTAAAAGGTTGAATACTTTTCTGAAAATTCTTTTTGATCATTTTACAAAAAATAAAGCTTTATGTACATAGTACATACCTAATACCTACCTATTTTTTTATTTGCAATATTTGCAGTATTTGCATTTTATTATCTACCTATTACCTAGATATAAAATATAATCTCTAAAAATATTTTAATTCCCAAAAAATAAAAAAATATAGGTAATAAAAGGAAAATATCTAATGAATGACCTTTTAACTTAGGTTGATTATTTAATTTTATCTGGTTCTTGTTTACATTTCTTGACTTTAAAAAAAACTAAATTATAAAATCGTTTCATTTAAAAAACAGTAGTTGAAAAATATTCATGATTGCTGTAGCTGTAATATAAGTAGATTCAGAGTACTTAATTCATTTTTTAAACAACTACTAGATAGTTGCAAATTAAGCTAATTAGATCTCTTGACACTGATATTTACAAATTATTACCTATAAAGGTGCAGTATTAGTGTATATAAAATAACTTCTCATTTTTATATTTAAAAAAAGAATGTATTATTTAGTAGTCATATTACTATTAAATATGGTACCTATATTACATTTTGTTTTATTAAATAAATTACCTACTTATCGTAGGATTTCAATTAAAAAAAGGTACTTAATATATAAAATTATTGAAATAAAATCTGTTTTGAAGAAATACATGCCCTAATTTTCATTTTCATAAAAAAATAAGACTATTTTTTTGAAACCCTTAAGTTATCAATTTCAAGTTTAAGATATTTTCCTTATACCTACCTATTTATAATAGTGTACTTTAAAGTTATTTAATATTACTAGTAGGTATGCAAATATTAAATTATGTTCTGTACGATTATTTTGGTATTGTCATTATTATTATAAAACGAGTAAAGTAACGAGTAAGGTACTTGCATTGTACAATTACAGATATTACAGAAAATTTCCAAACAAAGTTTTCTTTGATTGGAACATCTGATTGGATTTTTGATAATAAAAAAGTACTATAATTCATAGTACACTTTTGGTCTTTTTGGTAGTAGTACGAGTATAACACATGTAGTAATTTGTAATTTTAATATTTACCTAAGTAAAAAACTTCTAATAATATTATTATTTTAAATAATAATCCCAATCATAGTGCTGACCCTACCACTGTAGAAGCTGAGATACCCCTTCATGGCCGTTTTGCATTTTATATTATATGGGACCGAATTCAGTAGTTGGGTTAAGCAAAACTTAGGCAAATTTTAATCCTAAGTTAAGCAAATCTTAGATTTGTTCTAAAATCGATCCTTATGTTTTGAAATACAAAGATAGATAGTCGAGCGGAGCCGTGCGGCCCCCGGGAACCGTAAAAATTAAAATTATTCCCCAGAGTTTAAAATGCAAAAATATATGGTTCCCGGACCCATATGGCCCCTGGAACCGGACGGTGGCCCTTGGAGCAGACGATTAAAATATGGGTACAAAATTTGAAAAGTGCGCTGCGCAAGCGCATCTCTAGGGTTATATCTCCGGATTTGTGCAAACCGGATTTCCGTTCGAAAATTGTCTAGTTGATATATTTAACTTAATTAGGTATATATAGGTTTTAAACCAAGGCAAATCGACCTAGACTAATTTTATCGACCTCCGGTCACCCCTTCACCCCTATCCAGAGGTCAATTCGAGGTCAAATTTTGATTTTGATGACCCCTTATAGTGTACAATTTGGGGCATTTTGACACTATAAAGGGTCAATCGATTCGTAATTACAAAGTAGAAACCCCCCTTATACCCCTTAAAAAATCGTCAGATTTGAGCTAAGACGCACCGTTCTCGAAATAAATGCAAAAAACTAATTATTTTTCGTAATTTAACGTTTCCTCTGACCCCAAGTCAAAATCTCAAATTGCCCCAAACTTTTTTTGTGTTAAACCTGTTATGTACAAGTAGTACAGTACTCTACTATTCATGAGGTCAACCAAGGTCACGTGGGTGGTCAAAATCGATCCTCCCTCGTATTCCAACCAGTTTCGGCTCCGGCTCCGACCATTTTCGGCTCCGACTCCGGTTCCAACAGTTTCGTTCGGCTCCAGGTCCGACTCCAGGAGTCGGAGTCGTTTTTGAGAGTACTAACCTCAGGTGACCTGGGTAACCTCTAGGGTCAAAAATATATGTCATAGGAACATACTCATCAATACCTTTCTTTTAAGTATCCATATCATGTTTGACCTCCCTGACCTTGACCCTTGACCTTTGGAGGTCAACTGTCAAGGTAAACTTCAAGTACTCTTCGAGGCCTTCATATTGATATAATACATCATATTTCTAACTCTTACAGGGGCTGAGATATGATTTTTTGAATATTTTGACCTGTGATATGTTTTGGCCCTCTAACGGTCAAACCATGTATCAGATCGAAAGGTCACCTATATAAAAAATGTAGAGCTCATCGAGCTCTATCGATTGGTGAAAAGAATAATCTAAAAGTCCAATATTTGTATATGACCTTACCAACATGGCCGCACGGTTCTACGACCAAATTTTTTGAACTCCCCTTGA
>JAQIXA010000322.1:0-48379 GCA_034699045.1 Nanhermannia cf. coronata Gr-Ori-00579
CCCCTTTGACCAATTTTTGAAGAAGTTTGGAAAAAAATAATAAAATCCTCTGTAACTTGTAGTACTCCCCAAAGCGCCAGAGTGTAGCCAGAAGCCTGTTCTGTTCTGTAGTATAATTATCAGCATAAGAATTAAATTAATGACCAAAAGTTTAAAATTCATAAAAATACAATAAAAAACAGAATTAGGTATAATTATAATTTTGAAGTGATTTGGATATTTATAATTTTGACTAACGTAGGTTAGGTTAGGTTAGATTCATCCTTTGTCCTTTACCTTATACTGCATTGTAAATTGCAAGATAGGGTAAAATATAACAAATCTTAAATAGAATTAAAATATTAATTTGTGAGAAAAATTATAAAGCTTTCTCACACTTGATCATTATTTCAATTCATAAATATTTTTTTCAAGATATTCTGATCCTGTTTTTATTCATTAGTTGAATCGTTTTTGATGGTCTAATAAATGACTAATATTAAGTAGGTACTAGGTACTAGTAAACAATATGTAAATGTAAATTAGAACCAAAGTTAATTTCTTATATCAGTATCAGGATAATGGCTTGTATTTTAAATCCTATATAAAGCAATTGTAAAAATTTATGAGTCCATTTTATTGCTAAAAGTCTTTTGAAAAGGATTTAAAAATTGATTCTAGAAAATTTTAAGCTGGAAAGAAATTTCATTTAAAGAATATCATTTAAAATTTGTAGAAATTTTTGTACTAGAATGATTACAAAAATTTTGATTGGTTTATCAATTTTAATTCAAGTTTTTGCTCAAGATGACACATTACTTGTGAAAGAGGTGACTTTGTAATATTTCGTAATGATTTTTTGTTAATTTTGTATATATTTTTAGCTTCGTACTAGTTTGATCAATTCAAATGAGGAGAATTTTGATGCTGAGGGATATGAATATAATCTCAATTGGATGAATGAGATTTCTGATATCTTCTTATCTCAATGGATTGAAAGTAAAATTAAAAATAAAAATAAATCTTAAAAAATTAACATTTTTGGTGCTAAATGACCAAAGGGCTTTGGTCATTTGTATCAGAATTTGTATCAGAATTGAATCTGATACAAAGCCTTTGCCAAAGGCTTTGTATCCGATTCAATCAGATTCAATATCAGATTCTGAAAGTGTCAAATTTTTCTTATTTATCTGATAAAAGATCAGATTCCAGAATGGCTTCGATTTAATCTCATCCTTATTTTGGTTGAATTTACCCCTATATTTTTGATCAAACTTTACCCCGGTATGAAATTAATCTAATTTGTTTATATCCTAACCTATCCTAAACTAAACTAAAAAATTTCTTATTATGGGTTATTTTCATACAGTGGTAAAGTTAGGCAAAGATATAAGGGTAAATTTGACCTAATCAGGGATGAGATTAAACTAAGTCTTTAAGAACACCTAGATCCAAGTCTAAACTAATTTGACACAAGTATAAGGTACACTGAACCTAGTGATTTTAACATAAAACGCTTTTTAAGAAAAATTTGTAAAAGAGATTTTTGCAAAAAGTAGATATCTTAAAGGTATATCCGTATTGTAAGGTAAGTAAGTACCTACAATTTTCATAAGGTATTCTAAATAGTTAATTTTTGACTAAAAAGGATATAAAGATACTACTAAGCTTTTTGAATATTGATAAAATTATTAAAAAAATTTGATCTAGTTCTCACAAATTGATTGAGAGAACTAATTATAAAAGATATTTATTAACTTTGAATTTTAGATTTTGAATACAATTTGGAAAAATCCGAAAAAGCCTTGAGAAAGGTAAAAAAAAATTTTTAATTTAATTTTTGTAATGATTTCAAATGGATATATAGTATTTAGAATGGAGACGAAGAAATAATTTAGATAGGATTTTAACATGGAACACGACAGAGTATATGATGACAAATTTTCCTCTGCACTTGATGGGATACAATGAGCAAGGAAATCTCGGTATAAAGAAATTTTAACGATTTTTTAAATTTTTGATATCATTTTAAGAATAAATGTGTGAGCGAGCGAGCACTTACAGATACTAGTTAACTTTGCTTGGACTTGGTTCATATGTCTGTCTGTCTGTATGTCCTGAAGATTAATTAAATCCTAGTTTATATTTGACAGTTTGCTATGGTCAATTTGGCGAAAAATGGCCCTTAAGGAACGCTCTGAGCTCCAGAAAACGCAAAGAACTCCTCAAGCATACAATCCAAGTTTTTGAAAAAGTTCACTTACTCTCAAATTATCGAAATAAATTTGAAACTTTAGCTCAAAATGAATTAGAGACTGAAGCCAAATCTCAATCTCAACCAGGTCAACAAGGTATTATAATTGCGGATGTGAAGGATTTTTCAATAACACAAGTTACATCCATTCGGGGTACTTAATTTATATATTTTACAAAACAATGCACATTAAAATAGATAAAATCTAACAATTTAAATTTTCAAAATAGTTTTAGGATGGATTTCAGATATGTTCGCTATGTTTTCCAACAATTATCCGGTTCTTTTTGGCAAAATCTATCTTATAAATAGTAAGTATTACAGTATAAGCCTTAAAAAATTGAAAAATAAGATATTTAAAAATCGAAATTAGGAAATAATTAACTAATAATTAACTAATTAATTTAGCTGGTTATTCAATTGTGCGAACCAAGTGTTGAATACAAATATTTAGTGCGTAGAAAAAAATCCTATAATCAAGAATTTAAAGTATTTATCTACTTCAATAATCATTTTCCAAAAGTCCACTTCGAAAAGTCCTATTTTTTTTTCCTAAAGTCCTTGTTATATGTCCTATGTAAAAAATCCTAAGGCAAAATGTATTATTTCCAAAATTCTCATTCCAAATTTTTTAAATCCCCGTATAGGGTGGGAACAGCAAAATATTTTTTCGAAATGGCACAAATAGACCTTATTAGAGTTCTTCATGCCAAGTTTTTTTAAAATCGGCCCAGTACTTTTTGAGTAATTTTCTGGGTAGGCAGTCAGAAATAAAAACAAAACTCGCAAAATGAAAGAAAATTTGAATAGGATTTGAATGTTAACAAATAATCCATCGTGTATTAGTAATATTTAGCTATGTCATTTTTAATTTTCAAATCAAGTGCCTGGATTTTTTGGAGTCATTCTTGACATTTTAAAGAGCACAGCGTCAACCAAAGTTCTTGAGGGTTTGGAAGTTTTTGGACCAACCGAAGAGAGCAAATGGCTTTCACAAATGGAGAAATTTTTCCCAAAATCTTTGATCCCGAAAAATATTGGTGGTGATGCTGATATAAATTTATAAATTAAAATTCAATACATTACATTACTACTAATCATTTACCTATGTTAAAAATACATGTCCTATCATACAGATATTATTCCTAATTAGATTAGTAAAAAATTTAGTGTAATGTACTCGTAGTTATTGATATCTGTAGTATCAATGTTCTAATTTAAATGATTTGCTGGATTTTCATTCTTGAAAATTGTCAAAATAAAAAACTTTTTATAAACCTAAGTATCAGTGGTTTAGTGCCTAGTGCTACTTTTTTTTATTCATTGTGGCATTATTATCTCAAGCTGAAATTCGAGATTTCAAATGTATAAATTATAAATTATTAGGTTATAAATCTAATGATCAAAAACTAATAGACCTAATAGTTTTAGGTCTAATTTAATATTACTGTAATAGTACCCTATTAATAAAATACCACTGATAGTTTCTGTACAATTACAAGTTATGTTGTAGTCGTAGTAGATAATTGGTAGAAATATAACTTACTGATCATGTCATGAACTGAGATATAATACCTATATAGTTTATATTGAACTTTTTTCAAAAGAGTCTATTTGGTAAACCTTATATAAATGCTCAAAAACCCAATATAATTCCTTTTAAGATATCCTTTGATTGAGAAATTATGAAAAAATTAAATAATACTTAGGTAGCTATACTCGTAATACATACTGATATATCGAAATCTAACTCCTGACATGTAAATTAGATAGGTATGAACAGCAAAAAAAAAATAGCAAAAAAGTGCAAAAATTTAGAGCTAACAGCACCCGGGATTCCCAGGCGGTCACCCATCCAAGTACTAACCGGGCCCGACGTTGCTTAACTTCGGTGATCGGACGAGAACCGGTGTGTTCAACGTGGTATGGCCGTTAACGAAAGCTAAAGTTTTAAATCAAGTATTTATAAATTTATCATAATATTATCCTAACTATAATTAAAATGTACCATACAATTGGTTATTAAATATATAGGTAGATACTTCTAGAACTACAAGAAAAAATTAATGATGTTGTCAACTTTTTATTTCACAATTTCAAAGTAATTTTACATGGGGTAATAGGCATAAATAGCTTTTAAAAAGTAAAATAATGATTTAAGGATATTTATCTTTGAAAAACCAGGTTTTGGACTTTATTTGACAAGTAATTAGTAATTATATGAGTAATCTTGTGAAATTGGTAATCTTTTGATTTTTGATGAAATTCCAACCATTAGGCCCTTTTCTTAAATATGCAGCATTAATCATTTTGATCATGTAATAAAATGAGATTGGTAAATATTCTATAACCAGGACTCCAATAAAGAAGACACCAAGTGGGGCTACAAAGTAAATTTTGTAACTTTATTTGTTAGTCTAATAATAATCTAGGTAAAGACTTATTTATAAGTTTCGGGTTCGATTCAATTTCACGGACAAAATGACAAAATGTGTCCAGAATTTGGTCAAAAGTTGAGTTTTTCCCTACTTGCTGATATTTATCAGCTTTTAATTATTTCGATCCTCTCTTTTTAAATTAATATGCATTAACCATTTGTAATTATGTACGAGTATTAAGTATATTTTATTAATTCAATCATCTTTTTTAGTAACCTAATCCGAATTGTTTATATATTTATTTATGTAGCTAGAAATATTTTTGGTCAACAATCATAGTAGTAGTAGATAACTGTATATAGGTATTTACAATTTTATAGAGTTTACAATTTTTCTCCTGTTGGTCTCATTAGAACATCATGAATCTAAAAAAAATCAAAAAAAATTGTTAAACTGAAACCATGTAATCAATTAAAATATAGATTTTCTATAAATGTTTAAAGATTACAAACCTGGACATATTCTGGAGATGCCAAAATGAAAAGTAAAGTATTTGCTATATCCTCAGCTTGAATGACCCCCTGGTTACCTTTGACCCTTGCAAAAATATCTTTGGCCACTTCAGCTCCAAAAGTTTTGCTCAAAAATTCAGTCTCAACTAGTCCTGGGCTAATTTGCTACAAAAAAAACACAATTTTACAAATTACTTTGTATTTAAATCAATTTCAAATTGCAAACTGTAATCTTTATCCTGGTGTTTTCGGCAAGTTCTCTACGAAAACCTTCAGTTATTGCAGTCACTGCAAATTTAGTTGCTAAAATTTTAAATTTTTTTGTAAATTTTGAAATTTTTGTATGATTTGTATTGAATATACCTGCATAAAAATTTAGAATTCCAACTAGCCGATGACCTGACATACTAAACATTAGAATATCAGTAGATATGAATATTATTAATTGTAATATATAGGACTTTAAATACAACTACTCGTAGTTTTACCTGTTTAAATTGAAAATATGACCATCATTAACATTTCTATCGAGCATCGATTTGATTGCTTTACTCGAACAAAGCATAAGAGCCATTATATTTATGTCTAGCATCTCTCGAATATCTTCAGCATTTGATTCTAGCTCAAAAAAATTTGTTTAAAAAAATTCATAGCAATTTTTGATAACTTTTGACATATTTTCGATAGATTTTGGATTAGGTATAAAATTTTACCTAAAAGTGTCATAGATTTGCTCAATCCAGCAGAATTCACAAGAACATCAACCCCACCAAATTTTTCTTTTATCCATTGGAACATTTGATCTATTTCTTGGTCATTTCTCAAATCACATTTGTAAGGATAAAGTTTATGATTTGTCTTCAAAATACTGCCATCAGTCAATCTCTTTAGAAAATTTTGTACAATTTTCAGTTGACCTTTAATAATTTTAGATTAGACTAATTATTATTTTAATTTACCTTAATTGGTTCGGTATTTCGACCACATCCAATGACAATCATACCATATCTGACAAGCTGTTCACAAATTGATAAGCCAATCCCACCGGAAGCTCCTTTTAAAATTTACTTTTAAAGAACTTGAAATTTTAAAAATTTTGAAATTTTTTTGAACCTGTCACAAGTGCTACACGACCTTCCCATCTGGACATACCAATTGAAAAATCCATTTTAATATATCAAATAGTTTCAAATTGATCAAAAAAATATGACCCAAAGTAATTTTTATCTATATTATAATTATATAGAGTATGTAAATTTTTATAAAAAAGGAATGTTTTAAAGAAATTCTAAATCTAAAGTTCTAAATTCTTAAGTGATAAAAATAAAGAGGCTAATCTTAAGTCTTAAGACTATAGACTATCTATTTATTTAAAATTTATATTAGATGCACTATGTACTAGAAATGTATAGAAATCCTGAACTTATGTATATAACAGTATCTTGTAATAGAAACCATTTAAAAGTCTTTCACAGTACAAGTAATCTGATATTCTTTATAATTAAATTGAAGGTCAAAAATTAAAAAAAGATAAAGATATGCTCAGTTTACTCATAATAAAAATACTCATTTTATTAAGTGGAAATTTTTTAACATGGTATTTTGAACAATCAATAGTTTAACATATTGCATATAAAAGTGTCATAAATTTTTATTATGCCAAATAGTAGATTTAGAAAACTTAAGATTATTGGAATGCAAACATTATAAGAATTATTGGAACTCCTATTGCAAATATTATGTAAAGACTACTTCTTGGAGCACAGTCAGTTTCGGCGACCTAAAATTAAATCAATATTTAAGTACCTACATAATTAGGTAAGTACCTATGTTATATGTTTAAGTAAGTAATTGTGCGAGCGAAGCGAGCTCTTGGCTGCCATTTAATTTTGCTTTTATTTTTCAGTTTATTTATTTAAAAGATGATTGGACCAAATCTATTGGCACAATTTTAACCAAATTTTATTTCTGAAAGACCTTTATAATGTCTAAGGATAAGTCTAGTTGACCCATTTCGACAAAATACTTTACACTGTCTTTATAACTTGTGTTATACTAAATGAGAAAAATTGAAATGTAATTTACTGATAGGTAAGTGGCATTTGGGGGTAATAAATTTAAATGACAGAGATTCTCAAATTAACATTCTTATATAACCCATATGCTGATCTTTGGCTTTAAAATTTTGTTCATTTGTGATATTTTTAACGCTTTGCTCGCACAATTAATAAAGTCAACCAAAGAGTAGTTAATTAAATTCTAATTGGTACTTTTTAGCTTACATAAACATGATCCCAAATATCGGCTCGTTCTGGACTCGGTTTTGGCACTGTAATGACCAGCTTTTCAAAAAATAAAAATAAAAATTTGTAAATTTTACAATTTTTGGTATAAATTATTTAACCTTTTCTGCAGATGCAAATTGTAAGTCTATTTGACATTGATGAACCTAAAAAAATTTAATTATCAAATACGAGTATTTAAGTTAGGTAAGGATACTCTAAAAATATTTTGACTCGGGAGGAAAATCCGTATGAGTAAGTCTAGTATCAGTATAGGCATATTATAATCTATAATGTATCAATATCAAAAGTTTTGCTTTTTGGACACAAATTTTTGGAAATTTTGAGCTTACATTTGTGCAATTCTCTAGTGGTTCTGGAAGTACATATTCAGTTTTGTCCAATTCAAAGCTAGCTCTTATAAAATTATTCACAACTTCATTTTCAGATCCAAAAATTATATAGTAGTAAGCTGAGCTGTTCACTTTGTACTCAAAAGTTGAATTCAAATTGTCAAAAGTTGGTCCACATTGGTCCTCAGGTTTCAAATAAATTAAGGAAATCACACCTCGACATTTTGCAAGAGCTTCCTCAGAACTGGAAAAACTAGATTCAGATTCTGAATCAGAACCATCATTTACCATACTAAAATTAAAGAGCCCTTGGTGTAAATTGTGTTGATCCTTCCAAATACCCATTAATCCATTTGATTTGTTCATTTTGTCATCGAAATTTTTATTGTCTTCTTCAAAAGCACCATTGATTTCACCAGAGTCCTCTTCCATTGTGATTGTTACCTCGAAATTGTTCCGTTTTCGTCGGATTTTTCTCTTATTAAGGTGTCCAATGTCATCTGGTCCAAAATTTGAAGCCTTTGATCGTTTTTTCCTGATTAAAATCTCACTCAAACTCGAGGGATGGTCTTTAATTTCTGGCTAAAAAAGAAAATAATCCATTTTTAAATTAAAATTTTTGAAGTCAAGTTCAATTATCTTCTTTTTTGTACATTTATAAAAGCAAGTTTAGACATATTAAGGGGTAGGTAGGTATATATTATAAAATTTTAATGACATTTGGAATTGGATAAAAGTTTCACAATTTTGAGCTTTTTAGATCATACCTATTTTCAAGATTTTTCAAGAAAATCTTTTAAATAAGATAGGTTTAAATAAGATAGGTTTAATAGCAATTTAAAAATTTTTTTTGATATACTCAAAGCCCAGCTACGAGTCGTAGTTGGGCTTTGTAAATTTTGAAATAGTGAAATTATTACATTTTTTTCAAATTTACCTGTTCAGTTTGTGTAGCTTCTGTTTCATTTTTAACATTTTTCTTATTCTTTTCCATCCAATCGGTAAAAATGAGTTTAAGTTTTTCGAATTCTGTTGGATTTTTGATAACACCCTTAATGTGAGAGAGAAGAATGGCCCTTTCTTCAGAAAATCTGTGGTTATTTTTGACCCTTGACCCATTTACAGACATTGCTTGTTTTCTCATTTGCTCAAATTCTTCTGATTCAGAATCGTAAAATTCATCTGAATTTCCCATCGAATCTAAACCCATTGAATCGAATTTATAAAATTTAGAAATTATTATCTAAATTTTTAAATACCTACCTTGTTCTCCAGTATAAGCACAGTATTCGAGATCTTCACGACCTTTCACGATCAGTAAACTGGCTCCTTTTGACCTTGAGAAATATTAACAGTAAAACAAAATTATATTAAAATCACAAAACTTGAAAAATTCTTGAATTCTCATATAGGGATTTTGAGAAATCTCTATGAAAAATCATACTAATTCTGGCAAATTCTCAAGTTATCGGATTCAGATAGTCTGTATATGTTATAGGACTTAGGACTCGAGACCGGGTATGAAATTCGAAACTTTTTAGAGGGCTTTAATTTAAGTTACAAAGAATTCAAACTTGAGTTCTTAATTGTCGATAATTTCTAAAAATTTCAAAATACCTATTTCGAACTTCATACCCGCTCAGGTGCTATACATATTGCCCGAATCCGATGACATAAAGTTTACTGTATTTCAAAAACATGCAATATATTTTTGTTTTACATTTGAAAAACCCTGTATACAAGACTAGTAATAATTACTTACTTTGCACAAGCACTAATCCGAAAAGAGGATCCTTTCAATAAATAAAAACCCCAAAATTCTTTTTGGTCATCTGGTATAATCATATTTTTTGTGATTGACAATGGTCTTTCATTTCGAATCAATTTCGGCTCACCAGTCGTCAAATAAGCTGTAAAAGTTGTATTCATTTTGACAAATTCACTCTGAAATTTAAAAAAAATATAGTAAAATGGTATAATTTACGAGCACGTGTTCGTGTTACACATTTTATGTGCTAAAGATCAGTTTATTTGGCTTTCATAATGCTGTAAATTCGGCATAAAGCCAAAAATAACAAGTGTATATATCATTTAGATATATACACTACTATGTAATACATAGTACTATTTGACCTTTTAAATTTTCGACAACTTGTTGTTCTAAAACTTAAATATGTACAACTTTAAGTACCTACATACTTATAATTTGATACAGAATATTTATTTTTATCTTTTAATAAAAGTATCTTACATTATTAAGCTAAGTACAAGTAACAGAGAATTAAACAAAAGATTTTGACTTTTGATCTCGAAATATTTTACCATGAACTTTCCTGGCAAGATTCCCACACCCAAAGTCAAGTAACTTTTTTGTTTACTCACAAAGTAACTACTCGTACATACCAAAACAAAAAAATCAGTAATTCTACACTTTGTGATAGTGCATGAGAAAAAGGGTTTATTACTTCTTAAATATTTTCCATTATTAGATCATTTAGGATTAGTGTAACCCTTTTGAAAATTTCAGACCTCTAGTTCAACTGGAAATGTTTTAAAATTAAAATGCTCTAAATTTTGAATCTCATTTTCCCCTATTTCTTACAGAAACAAACTAAAATTGTGCTTCTCAAAAATTGTCATTAATAGCCATAAAATTTCCAGTATAACTTGTCTTATAAAAAGTAAGATTTTACTATAATACTTTGTATTAACAAAATACACAGTATACGTATACATGTACTTGTGTATTTATCGTATAAAACGCATAAAAGTCGTCATTTAACTTGAAAAAAATTACATAATAGTTAAGAGAATATTGACCCAAAAATTGTTTTCATTTTAAAATATGAATTCTTAGAAAATGGTCAAATTGTAATTGAAACGAAAATAACTTTGAAAAAATATGAAAATTTAAGTTAGGTATGAAGCAAATATTTTGCAAAATTATTCGAAATTGATAAAAAATGTGGACTTACTTGACACCAAACTGTCGAGATTTTCTGGTCTAAAATTCGCATATCAGAAGGGGCCAAATGATACACTGCTGATCCCAAAAACACAAATCTCATAAGTAATGGAACTGTAATTAAAGTAATTGGAAAGAATACGGCCATTATGCAGAAAAATATCACTTTTGTAGGACCTTGACACAATGGACTTGGCTCTAAATTTCAAAAAAATGTCTTAATAATTATTTTTATAAAAAAAATGGCAAAAACCTTACGTGCAATGTTATATTTAAGTACCTTTACCTGTCCTGCTCGACCCACTTTCTCGTCTCATTTTTATCAAAGTATTTAGGCTAATAACTAAAGTTAAGTTAAAATTTTTATAAAAATTTGTTGAGAAAAAACCCTAATCGAGGGCTCATTCCAGACACTAGATAAACTGTCTGTGTTTTTTATACAATTCTTTGATACTTACCCGTATTAATAATCGTATCTATTTATATTTTAGGTATAATCTTATAGATGATAAGCTCTTTTATTATTTTTATCAATGAATATTTACATTCAAATGTAAAAGGTTATCTTAATTAGTAAATTAACTATAGGTAGTAGTACTGATAGAAATTTGTATTTCACTTGACTTGAGGTCTAGTCCTATTCTAATAAGACTTTGAATGAAAGATTTAAAACAGACTTGCAAAAAAATTCGAACCAGAAATGAAATAAAAATAGACGCTCTATCTATACTTCTACTAGTTATGTGTACTAGCTATGTGGAGGTTTAAAACATTTACATTTATCTATTATATCAGTAGTGATTCTATACTGACTGGTTCCAAAACCCTTCTGGTTCAATACCGTCTGATTTAAAATAAATACCTAACTATTCCAAATTAAAAATGATACTAAAATTATCTTGAACTTTATTTTACATTTATCTCAATATTATGAAGCTTTTGACATGAATTATCTAAAACCCGAAACTTCAGTATTAGAAAATTTGCGGGTCATGGGTTCTTTTTTCTATGTAAAAAACCGTGATATAGAATTGAATTTAGTGTATACTTTGGGTTAATTCTAATTTTAGTAGCATTTATAATTTGGACCAGTCGGTACGGTACCATATCAGTATAGATAATATAGACTGTATACTATCGATATAATGATAGTCTGAAAGACATTTTTCAAAAGTTCTATGAGAAATTTGAGACTGAAATAATTCTTATAGGTAAGCAGATTTAGTTGGAAATAATAAATAAATTTTATTGGTTTCATACTTTAACTTATAATGGTAGTTTCAATGAGATTGAAAAATCGTGTTACACTGGGTCAATAAGCCCTTGGTAATACTTTAAAATAGATCTAAAAAGCTGTTCAACCATTCATCTAAAATACTAATATAAGTGCACTATGGATTTTATCCTTAATTTTCAAAAAAATTTCCGAATTTTCAAAAAATATCTTAATTTTGAATATAAAACTACATAATACTGTAGATAAACTACTTACTAAAAGACTTATTTAAATTTAAAGCGAGCTAAAGAGGGAAAAAAATGGTTTCAACTTACTTTTGCTGAATTTTAAGTTTTCAAAAATTGATAGAGTTTTTATTCATAAATTTTAATGAATGCCAGCCAAATCAATTATTCTTAATTATTATTACCATTAAAGTACATAAATTATTGAAAAAAATGACAAATTAAATGTATGTAATATAAACCAATAAGTATGTACATACTTTGGATTTTCTCTATAATAAACCTTGTACACTAATATCTATAAGTATAAGACATTGTAGAGGATTCTAAGACACTTATAGAGAAGTTTCGTTGTATTTCAGTCATGTCATTATCAGTCTACCTAACTATATTTCATTTTATGTGTACAACTACAATTACAATTATTCTTTATTTGCAAATCTCTTAGAATTATGAGTCATTAAGAAATTATCAAGAAATTAAAAATTGTACAGAAATTACTCTAACTAGGTATACCTTATAAAAGTAAAAAGACCAAAGTAAAGTACACAATTTCGCTAAAAAGTGTCAAAAAAGTGGAATATCTAACAATATAAAGGCCAAAATTGATACCAAAAGGCTTTAAAGATTTAATATAACATTTGAGAAACTCATCCCTTGTGTTGAATTTTTGTAAAATATGCAAAATTTGCTCAGATTTCATGTAAATTGATCCCGTTTTATGGATGAATAGAAATATAAATAGTGAGCAATTAAAACTTCCATATCCAATGACTATTTTACTAGCAAATTGAAGATTTTTCTGATATTTTAGAAATAAAACCAAATCCGAGATTATGAGCAATGCATATGCGAGTTTCAATGGAAAGAAATATTTTTCAGAAAAGCATTTATTGAAATTTAAATTGAGGATTTGGAATGTTTTGTAAGAATTTAAGAGCTTGACAAGATCCTCATTTTCAAATCCTGTTTCACTCTTATTCTTAGTTAGCCGAATTTTCTTCAGTTTTTGTCTAAAAATTAGTAGAAAATGATTAGATAATTAGATAAGTCATATTTTTGCATTTACTTATACTCGTTTAGTAGGGTACTAGTATTAGCACTAGTACCTTACGACTCTACGACTACGTTAGTACTTGACTAAATTATGTCTAAATGCCTATTCTTTGTCATTTTGCAACTCAAGTTTTTTTGCGAGCAAAGCGATCCTTTACCACTGACTACTGATATTCAACTTTGCTTGCACTTTGTCTGTCTGTCTGCTCGACAGAAGATTACTTTAAACTATATTAGACCCTTATAACTTATAATTGTGCCATTTCACAAAAATTTCAAGTAATCCCACTTCTTATGGTTCCTTTAATAAGTTTTCCCATTTTAGCTAAATGTGAAAAAACTTCAAAAGTTTCCAAAATGCGAAAATGAGAGTTAAGTGGCTATAAGGCCTATAAGTCCTTTATGCCAAATTAGGTTAAAATTGTGTCAATAGCTTTCGAGTAATTTGCTGAGCAGACTGACAGATAAGGTGAAAGAAAATGAATAATAAGAGTCTAGTAAATGCTCGTGATTCAGAATTTAATTTTTTTGACTTATTCTAAGAATTAGATGGATGTTAGTTAGCCTTGCACTTCAAAAATTGGGTCAACTGTGACTGTGATGCTTGTCATCAACCTTTGGCTCGAACAATTAATAATTAACTTAAGATTAGTTAATTAAATCCTAGTACACTTACCCTAAGTGATCTAGTGAATTAATAATCACATCAAAATACAGTAAACTCATCACCAAAAAAGTAATGGCTTGAACCACTGTAAATGACAAAATAAAAAATTCCCAAACTAAACAAATGACAAAAATTATTTTTCGAACAACTGATTGGAAATCTTGAAATTCTGAATAAATCCATTGAGCTTGATTTGGATTGATTATAAACATTAGTGGATTCACAACATTTGCAATAAAATTAAAACCAAAAAGTAGAAAATAAATCTCAGTATTTAGTGTAAAAATTGAATAAGAAGATTTGGTCATTTTGTCACAATTCCCATTGACATTGACACTTTGACCATGCTCTATAATCTGACATAACAATTGTGGAATCTCATGAATGTTATTATAAATACAGAACTGGGTTAGTGACAAAATGGACCAACCACAAGTCCAAATAATCGAAATCCCCTCAGTTTCAACTGAGTTTTTCCAAATTGCTCGAATTATCCTCGATATCATAAGAAGCCAATGAATCCAACCGAAAATTATCAAAAATTTCCATATTTTTAATTTTTCCCTATTTCTTGTCACTTTGATTGAGGATACAGATCCACGGATATTTTTAAATGGGAGGTAGAATATATTTGTATAAAAAATTAAATATTTTTCTAAAATTTCGAGAATTTTGATGTCTAACATTTTTGCCCTACTTCAAAAGTCTTGCAAAATTTCAATCAAAATGTCCTATTTTGATCAAAATCATATCAATATCTGATCAAAAAGTCAAAGTTTACATGAATATATTACATCAATAAATACATCAATAAGTATAGCTAATATTTATATAGGTAAATAGTCTAATATTTTATTTATTTCAAGAACAGTCCATCAATTATACAACCTTGGCTGTTGCATATCTAGTACTAGTACTTGTACTTCTAATAGTAAGTACTTCTATCTTCATTTATATATTTCATAATTTACTTAATTCTATTCTAATCAATATCAATTACAAAGCTATTTTTGACAAGAAAACAAGTCTATTTTCAATTCTCAGTATCAGATACATATTATGCTTCTGACTGCTGATTATTTGCAAGTATATATATATACAAGTACAAATGCTAAATATTATTCATACTAGTAATACTGATATTACCTAATAATAAGTACCCTACTAAACTTAAGTTAGGATAAGCTACCATATCCTAACTTAAAGAATGCCCTATATATAGGGTACTCGTTCAATTTAACTTTAAAAATAGACAAAATTTTGTAATATATTTTATAAAAATAAAACTCCTAGTCCTAGCCTAAGGTATACAGTATAATCTTTTATAAAATCTATCAGTTGTACTAAAAGGGTATATTAGCCTTATTAAGTGCTAATTAGCAAGTTTAAGTTAGAAGATTCTAACCCTACTTATTTTGTAATTTAAACTAAAATTACTAGTAGGTATAGTTCTATTTTAAGTAAGTATGTACCTTTATATCAGGAGGATTATAATTTAGGTATCAAATAAAATTTTCTATTTCTTACTAAATTGTTATCTTAACATACTCGTATATCAGACATTTTATTTTTCTATCCAAAAATTTACAATTTATAATCGTATAGGGCATCTATAAATAAAGCATTAGTAGTTAGTAGGTAATTAGGTATCCTGTCTATCACAGGTAGGTAGTATTAAACAATATTGCACATCATTTTAATCATATTATGTAATTGTAATATGTATCCTATATAGCATACTGGTATTTATATTTATGCCTTAACTATACCCATGTAGGTTCATTCTATATTCTATACTGACCTTTATTAAATCAAATGTATATAGGTGGAATGATTATATGTACATGTATGTATCTATATGATTATATTTTTACATTACAAGAACTACAATAATATGACCGATGATTTCGGCAAACAGATTAAAAAATGTAGAATGTTTGACCATATAAAAATGACCAAAATGTATTCCAAAAGCTCTTACAGATGTAAATTCTCTTTTTGCATACAATTTCTCATTTGAATTTTTGAATTTGAGCAATTTCAAACTGGCCAAAAATTCTGTTGTTTTCTGATGAATTCCTCCTGTTTTGTAAATGAAAACAAATAGAAAAACTAAGCAAATTAATCCACACCAAATGCAAATGGCCATATTAATAAGAACAATCGACTCACTATGATGATATTTGAGAAATATTGAGAAACAAGCGACAATTGTAATTGCATAAAGCATTTTAATTGGGAGGAAATATTTCTCTGAGACCGACTTATTAAAGTAGATATTGAGGATTTGAAGTGTCTTATAAGTTTGAATTAGGGTTTTAAAACTTGATTTTGGACATTCAAAGCCAAAAGTTTGAGTATTTTGTTGGATTTCCTCATATTTCAATCTAAATTTTAAAATTTCAAAATATATTTTTAAAATTTTATTGATTGTTTATTAATCGTATGTAAAATACCTCAAATTATCAAGTGAACCCAACATGATTTCCACATAAACCAGTGGAAAAATCATAAAAGTTGTAACTCCAACAAGACAAAATGACAAAATAAACCATTCCCATAAAAGAAGGATAAGAAAAATCCAAGGATTATCATGTTCAGGTAGTACTGAATAGAGATACTGCTTTTGCCCAGGCTTATAGATATATGTGCCCAGTGTGAACAAGTTAAATAGCACAGTTGTTCCATAAATGAAGAATATTAATTGGTTTTTAAGTGAAAGTAGATTATTAACTGGTTTTACATTCCGTTTTTGAACCAAATCTGAAAAAAATTAAAATTGATTTCATAATCGAGAAATTAATGAGGGGATTTCACCAGTAAATTTTTGCACTTTTTGGTCAATGAGATTTAAGAGAAATTAAAAGGACTTTTTTTTATTAAAAGGAATATCCTTTTTGGTAATTTACCATTGACAATTTGGCTGATCTGAATAATTTCATTATGAATTCCACATATAAAATTCATTTCATTAAAGATATTTAAATCTGCAAATGTGAGAATAGACCATCCGCAAGAATAAATTATTGCAATTGGATGAACAGCTACTTGACCCTTGACCAAAATTTGTAGAGCTCGGAAAAGAACAAAAGTCCATTGAATCCAACCAAAAAAGCATAATATTTTCCAAATTAAAATTTTATACTTTTTCGAGTTTAATTTAATACATCCAAGTGTATATTTCGATCTTTGGTAATTTTTGAAATTCTCAAATGGGACAAAGCATATAGGAGAATACACCCAAAAGTATTTCTCTAAAATTTTCAATGCTTTTGGGTCAAACATTTTTCACTGATTGTTCAAATCGAAAAAATTTACCATTGATTTTGAGTATTTTATAAGCTATCTTGAGCAAATTTTGAATTTCCTTTAATTAGATATTGTAAATTTATACAATCGAAGGCCAAAATAGTTTCTAGTAAAAGTAAATTGTCGATTATAAAAGGATTATCGCTGATAGTTTATAATTGATTCGAAATGCGAGTTTGCAAATACATATTTAGGTACATAAAATTTTAAAATCATTTGTTTAAACATACATAATGGTGAAAATATTTTTAATAGTACATTTAGGTAGAGACTATTACCTAAATTAATGTTGATACACGCATAGTTAGATACTTATCTTTAGATAAGGAAAGAGACTTTTCCTTAAAATTACAATATTTAACTGTAAATAAATAATTACCGATAGGTACTAATGATAAGTATATTTCCTTCCATAAACAGAGTAAAATATTTATAAATAGGTGTCATATAATTATGTGACTACTAATATTTGTGAATAATTTGTGATCATTATCTTTAGATACTGGGAATTCCATTATTTATTTAGTAATCATGAAATACTGGAGCTTCCACCAAACTATAAGGAAGTTTTTTACTTACCTAATTAAATTTCAACTTATGTAGAATTTTTAAAAATAATAGATAGCATGACAAAATATAGCACTCAAATATAGTAGTGTTAAAATAATATCATAAGCAAAAATATAGTATTTAGTATTTAGTAGATAATTTTTAATAGAGAGATCAAACATAGATTTTAATAATTTGTCCAACAATGATATAGGTACTAGGTACTTACAAGTAAGTGTAATAAAATAAGTAATAAAAGCATTAATAGATTATATTTTAAATAATTTATAGCACTACTACTACTACTCGTATAGTATACTAGATACTTTGTACTACATTTACTAACAAAATTGTTCATTTTTCGTATATTGAATAGGTATTATAAGGAATGGTACATATCTACATAAATAATTGAATAGATAATTTGAACCATCAGTATTGTATTGTGTACCTATCTACAATTAATATTGATTTACATGACAAGGAATACAATAATATGGCCAATAATTTCTGCAAAAAGGTTAAAAAAAGTTGACCTTTTGACCATATAGAAATGACCAAAATGGATCCCGAAAGCTTTCACTGATCGGTAGACTTTTTTTGCATACTTTTTATCTTTTTTATTTTTGAAATTTAGCAATTTCAAGTTCATAAGAAACTCTGTAGTTTTCCGATGAATTCCTCCAGTTTTAAAGATGAAAACAAAAAGGAAAATAAGACACATGAGTCCACCCCAAATGCAAATGACCATGTTAATTGGGCTGATTGAGTGATTATTATGATATTTGAGAAATATTGAGAAACAGGCTACAATGCTGATTGCATAGAGCATTTTTATGGGAAGGAAATATTTCTCTGAAACTGACTTGTTAAAGTAGATATTGAGTACTTGTAGTGTTTTGAAATTCGTGATAAGTAAATGGAGATGGTCTCGAGTACAGTTGATATCAAAATTTTGGATATTTTGCTGGATTTCTTCAAATTTCAGCCTATTTTAAATATATGTATATATAACTCAATAAGTACAAAAAGTGTGTAGTATTCGAAAATGTTACACAAGGAAACCTTGATGTATCTCTGGACCTGGATAGAGTTAGATAACAATAGGGTACAAAAGACTTTATTTTATTTTAAAACTAAAAAATTCTTGCATAGGACATTGGAGTTCCAATTTCCGTAATTTGATTTTTTATGAGATTTTGCCCGGGACAAAAAATAATAGTTTTTCAAAAATTTAGAAAATTGTTAGAAATTTTTTTGGTCATTGGGTTCTTAATGATCTTTTGTAGGCTATGCTATAAGTCATAAATATTACTACATAATATAATAATTTAATTAGTTATAATATCAAGATCCTCGAGTACAATAAGGTCTAATCCCTTGTTAAATTAAAAACATAGGGGTAAGATGTGGTCGATTTTTGCTAAGTTCAGTAAAACTACTTAATACAAATCACTAATACTCCGCAAATCCCTACCTCAAATTGTCCAAAGCAAATAACATGATTTCAACATAAACCAGTGGAAAAATCATAAAAGTAGTAAGTCCAACCAAACCAAAGGTAATTATAAACCATTCCCAAAGCATGCATAAGAAAAGGATCCACAAATTTTGATAATTTTGAGGAACAATTGAATAAATGTATTGTTTTTGATCAGGTTTATAGAGAAATGTTGCTAATTCAAGTAAATTAAATGCCACATTGGTCCCATATATGAAGAAAAGTAATTGAAGTGTAAGCAAACTCTTGCCTTTTTTTGCTCTGACCAAATTTTTCACAACTATTGCTAAAAATTGTGAAAAAAAATCTTATTACTTAATTGCTAATTTTGGCTAACACTACTACTGTTACTGATGTAATTAGATAATGATTAGGTACCTTACCATCAACATTTTGACTGACTCGAATAATTTCATTCTGAATCGCTGATATGAAATTCATTTCATTGTACACATTTAGATTGGCCAGAGCAACAACTGACCATCCACAAGAATAGATCACAACAACTGGTTCAACTGCAACATGTCCTTTGAAAATTATCTGGAGAGCTCGAAAAAGTATGAAAGTTGACTGAAACCAGGTCAAAATGGCTATCAATTTCCAGATTATGATTTTATATCGTTTCGAGATCAATTTGATACAACCATGGGACAGACCCATTGTACATGTTTCAAATGGGACAAAACATATTTTAGAATAAAATATGAAATATTTTTCTAAAAGTTTTATAGCTTCTGGGTCAAGCATTTTTTGTTTTCAAAAAAATTTCAAAAAAAAACTTAAAAAATTAGGCGTTCAGTAAATTGAAATTAGCATGTCCTGTAAATTTTAGTATTGCTTTTGATATTACCTATTTATTAATAATATATTGGTATAATAGACTTTATAATTACTAAATTACTACCTAAATATGTGGTACATGTACCTACCTCATTTAATTTTATCCAGGAAAATGATTTTGAATATTTAAATGTCTAATTAGATTATAAAATAAGGAAACACGTAAGATTGAGATACTCATATAATAGCCAATTTTGTAATTAAGTAAAGTACCTTTACCTGAATTGAAAACACTTCTAGAAATATTTCTAGAAATATCTTTAATTAATGGTAATTTCATAATACTTGGATAATCATTATAGAATTTTTCCTATAAATACTCGTTTTCGGGTTCCAAATTCGTAAACAAGGCTAAAGTTTTACCTCTATAATCTATCTTGATAATATCGTACCTATACGGATATTATGTATTACTTATGTCATGTTTAGAAAAATCTAGCAAAAATTATGTAGGGTATATTTGAGTAATATATGTAGGTATTGGTGTTCATAGACAGATTTGATAAGAGTTCGAGTATCAAAAAAAATTTGATTTGAAAAAATCAAGTATGCTTGTATCCTTAGGTATTAGATATAGAAACCAATAATGAAATATATTTTGTAGGTAGGGTACGTAAATATTTCAAAAAAAGTAAGAAGTTAGTTTAATAATGGTCTGGCTTAAAACTAATTAACTCAAAATTAAGTATAATTAAAATGAATACTCGTTGTACAACAGTACAATCGGCAGTTTCTTATGGCCGAATTGCTGTCAAACCAAAATTTCAGGAGGATCCCATTAGTGATGCTGAACTTTTCGATGCAACACTTGTAAGATATGAAATTCATATTGAAACAAACCTTGTAGTATGTTAATTTTACAGTAATTTTTTTTTTATTTATAGCAAGAACGAATCGACTATTTCAATCTGAAAATATCTCTAAAAAGTAAAAATATTCATTAAAATTCATAAACATGACCAAAATTCAAAAGCATAAGGCCAATCACAATTCCAAAATGTTCCTTAATTTTTTATTGGGTATAAATTTTAGCTCAAAGTTTCTAAATTTTGTGTGGTGTGGGTGTGAATATATGATATATATTCATTCAAGGGATCTGAAATAGATACTTAATCGAAATTTATGAAATTGAACCAAAATCTAATACTAAAAAAAGTACCTAGATAGTTTAAAGTTAAAGACTAAAACCTTTAAGAAATTTTTTTGAGAACATTTGGTTTTGAATGAATTTACAAGTATAGGTACAATTTTAAGCCACTTTTCTATCTCAAAATGTGTAGATCGGTATAATCAAGCTCTTGATGACGAATTTCATGATGTCTACCTGGGAACTGAGCAAGTAATGGTTAAATTGGACACAACGACCGAAGATATTCGAAGACAATTACATGTAATTAAATTAATTGACAAAGTTTAAACTTGGATCACGATGAAATGAAATCTCTAAAATTTTAGGTTGCGTTAACGGCTGAAAAATCTTCCGTTCAATCTGGTACTTTTCTTATTACCTATAATATAATGTTTAATGATAAATTCTTTAAAAAACGGGTCCCTTTTCATCATTTTTTGTTTTTTTTATAGCTCTGAAAACACATAGAACTTTACAGTTAGTTCTATCCAATCATTTTGGACCTGTAAGTTACTTAACTCATAATTAGTAAAGAATGAATTTTCAATTTATACGTATTTGTAATTCAAACATTTCAACTAAAATCTTAATGGATTTTTGATAATGAAAAATTTGGAAAAGTCCAAAGAAAAATTTGAAAATTCTAATAGGTATGAGTCTATTCTACTTCTCTTCTACCTATCTAATTTATAGGTAGTTCATTTTTTTACACAATAATTCAACTCGATCATTTATAGTACCCTACATTACTTTTATTTACTTGTTAAATTGAACCTAAAATTTGAGTTTTCAGAACTGAATTAAACGAATGTGTATAATTAATAAGTACGAAATTTAGTAAAAATCAAATACTGACACATAGAAATTAGTACCTACTTACATTATTGAAAAGGTACATATACAGTGCTTAAGTTCGATAATTTAGGTATTTATGATAGATATAGTATGAACTCGATTAGGTATATAAGAAAACTATATTTTAGGAAGCGATCAAATGGCTAGATGACAAAAAATGTGACCTTACTAGAGAACTGAATGCATTAATGGCCGAGTTGTGTGATAAAAAACATAAAATGATGGAAATTAAACAAGAGGTCGAACTAATGGAAAAATATCCACATCCAGGAACACAACCTTGGGAAGTTTCAATGCTGAAGAACGAGAATAAAATTTTCAGAAAAATGGCCAAAGTTCAAAGTAAGCTACAGCTTACCACCTATTAAATTAATGAATTTTTTCAATTGATTCATTTCCATTACAATATATAGGCTCAAAATATGGCTACATTTAAAAAAAATTATTTTGAAACTAAAATTTTGTGATTTTTTAGGTAAATTAGAAACGGCCACTCTCCTTAATACAAAGTATTCCAAAATCAGTGACATTTTAAAGGCTGAAAAGGATAAATATGACCCAATTCTCAAGAATATGTCAAGAGCACTGGCTGAATATACAAAGGAGTATGAGGATATCAAGGCTATAAAAAATGAAGCTGAATATGTAATTTACTAAATATCAGTAGAAATACTTATACATATCATGTAGTAATTGAACTTGAAATTTATGCTAATTAACTAATTTTAATCAAGTTTCGAACAAAAGCTGAAATGGACCTGAGAGACACCGAAAAAGAAGCTCTTCATTATCGTATACAAATGCGTATGAATTTAAACAGAGTTCTGGAAAAAGCCTCAGAAGTGGACAATCGAAGAAAATTTAAATCGAGAACTTCCTTGGCGGATGACTCACAAACTCCATCAAGATCGACCATTGCTGAGCAATTAGATAAATTACGACTTCGGAAAAAAGTCCAAGAAGAAATTCAATGTTTATTGGCAGTAATTGATGAATTCCAATTTAGAGCAAGTAATCTTGTGGAGGTCATGCGAGTCCCGGACTTGACTTATATTCCTAAAAGGCAAGACAAAAAATTGAGATAAATAGATGCAAGGAATTACTTAAGATTAAAAATTTTGCAAAAATTCTTTTGTAAATGAGGTTAGTTTATAGATCTGATTGGATGCTAGTGATTAAGATCAAGTTTTTTTATAAAAATTTCAAAAATTAGAAAATTACTTGAAAAATGAGCTTATAAAGGCTACTTACCTACTTACATATTTGTAATATCTACTGGTATTCTTTTCTTCTAATAATACTACCTCTACTCTACATACTTCAATCAGAGGTTTGAGATGTGATGTAGGCAAAAGTAAATTAGGTACTTAGGTATTTAAAATTGAGGACAAAATTTACTTTTTCAAAACCGAAGTACCTATGTAAATGAATTCAATTAGTAATCCCGAGCTTTTTGATCAATTTTTTAGAGTGAAATTTGTTCGTCGGATGACCTGCAAGCTTTTTGAGGAGATTGAATGGAAAACTGAATATCGAAATATAGTACTGAATCAATTAAATAGCATTACATATGCTGAAGATTATTTGAAATATACAGGAGGTGAAGAAGAGGAGAGGTATACACTTTTTTAAATAGAGATAATATTGATTCTAATAGTATTTTGTAATGAATTTTTAAAAAATAAAGAAATACAGATAACAAACTAGAAATGGAAGATCGATTAAAGGAGTTGGAGGCAACCAAATATAAAATTTTAAAAGACCTAGAGGATTACGAAATTAAGAAAATGAATTATAAATTGTTCATAGTGGTACTTGGAACAATGCTTGGAGAAAATAAAGATCGCCCAAAGGAAAAACAAAATGCAATTGATAAAGTACCATTGAAATTATCCAGTCTTTATGAGAAAATACAAAATCTCCAGGAAGATATCCTAGATTTAGAAGACAAATTTGACAATTCTAAAAGACCAAAGAGAGATTACTCATTGCTGGCTATACAGAATATTCAAGATCCTAGGCAAATTAAAATTGATGATGGTATACCTGATGAGTATATTGGTAAGGGGTTATACATTTTTTTTATAAACATTGCATTTCAATCTAAATATTCTTTCTCTAAATATATAGTAGAGGAAACGGCAATTGAAGCATCCACTGTTCCTACCAACAAATCAATTAAAGAGAAAAATCTCAAGTTTGCAAGACGTGCAAAACTTCGCCGTGGATTAATGAAATGAAATAAACCAAATTAGGTAAAAGAGAAAGTTGGATCAAATTCATTGTGAACAGTACATACCTCTAAATTAGTAAATAAATATAAAATCGATTTATTAAAAATAGATAAGGTATTTTATATAATACTTATGTTGGTTTTTATAAAATATATTTTACAAAATAGTAGATTGTCATCGCATATTCTTGTCATTTAATAATAATCTGGTACAGGAGAACCCACAATTCTGACAAAGTCAACTAAAAAATAAAATAAATAGAATAAAAACCAAGATCTCAAAAAATTCATAAGCTTAATCTTGTAGTTTCTTATTCATTTACTTAATTCAGATCTTCTTAAACCCCTTTTGACCTCAATATTACATGTTGTATGCATATAATTGAGAACAAAATCTGTTTAATCAGAGCTGACTTTATATAAAGTAAATAGAATTCTAATATTTTACCTACCATATTTCACATTTCCACCAGTAATATTAGCTTCACGAAAAATATGCTCAACTAAAAAAATACATTAATAAATATTTTAACATTTTTCTATAAAATTCATAATCATGAATCGTTCATAAATTCATAAAAAGGGTTATAAAACTATTAATTTACCTTCTTTTTGGCTAAGTTTTTCACCCCAACTACCCAAAATATGTTTTAACTCTGAAGCTTTAATGACACCTAAAAATATATCAAATTATTTTAAATGAAATTATTAAATAGTCATTCATATTCATGAAATGAATCATGAATCATTTTGCAATATTTAGAAATAATTTAATATTTCAATCAACCTTTATTTTTAGGATCATTAGCCTTAAAAGCATCTAGGATTTCATCAGGGACCTTTTCTTTCTTCACATGTGTTGCCAGCACTTCAAGGAAATCCGCAAATGACAAATTCATACCTTAAAAAGACATTAAAAAGTTAATTACAATTACGAAAAAAAATACACCAGAAACAACAATCAAAAATTTTGATTGTTGATTCAAAATACATTATAATTATTAGTATAAATTACCTTTCTCCTTCAAATACACCTTCATTTCATTAATAGTCGGGCTAAGGCCTAATGACCTCATAATAAGGCCTGGAAAGAGACTTTGGGTTTAAAATCTTGCTGTAGGTTTATAATATTTAGAAGGGAAATGTCTTACTTAATTCATCCAGCGATTTAATCGTACCATGTCTAGCATTAAGATAGAAGCATTCACGATATTCTAAAAAAATATAATCAAAAAATTGGCATTAATACTAATACTCAATACATTTATACAAAAAATAAATTAGGTTATCGTAGAGTAAGTAAAATCACTATTTATTTAGTCAGTTCTGAAAAACCACACAAAAGACAAGCAAGTAAAGTATAATGCAAGTAAGGTCAAAAGTTGGTTTTACAGAGCTTACATTGGGTAAAAATACGTCAGTTCTAATGAGATACAAAAATGATCCTTAATTTGCTAATTATAAATACAAACACAAATCATACCATCGATATCTTGGGCTCGAAAGTTCCTGGCCATGGCTCTCTCAACTTATTTAACAAAATTCAAGAACAAAATTATATTACACACACTTAAAAAAAATCACATAAAAATGCAAGAAGGTCAAGTTAAAAAAACCTCGATCAAAAATCAAAAAAAGGTGATAATTAAATTGTTAAATATTTCAAGTACCTAACTACACTACACTCAAAAAAACTCTACGAAATAGTAGATATCACCCATCATGTCCTAAATTATCACAAAAATTTCTATTTCATATAATATTATGCCTTTTTATATTAATACATAGTACACCTGTAATTATCTCAATGAAAAGGTATACCCTAAATACATACATGAAATGAATGCATAAAATATTAAAAGGTATCCTCGTAAAAATACTATAGCTTAGCAGTAGCAGATTCGATAGCATAATATTAATATGTAGAAGGTACCTTACTTTATGTATTAGGTTAGGCTTTTAGGCTGTATTATTTTTTGTTTATAAACTTATTTCATACTTGGCCACCTAGGCACCATAACCATGGGATATGGATAGTAAAGAGGCAATAGATTTGAATTGTGAACTTTGATCATCAAATATCAAACTTTCAAGAGTTTATTTTTAATTCTATTTTTATTACTGATACACTCTACATAATATATATATAGGTAGATAGATAAATGTAGGTAATGGTATAGTGTTTGGATCATTATCGTAAAAAATTGGATCAAAATCAATGAATCTGGTGGTTTCGTCACACCAGCACCCAATCCAATACCATAGGTCTTTTTGCAAAAGATACCCAGAAATAGAAAAGAAAAACCAAAATATTTTCCATTTCATCGACAATTTCGTCACATTTCGTCATAAAGCAAAGATAAGTCATAAATTAAGAAACTTATTAATGTCATGAGATCAGTTTCAATTTTGTAAAATTATTTTAGTTTTTAAATTGTGCTGTGCTGTGACTGTGTTCATTAACAATTAAGTTACTTTTTGATATTATTTGTCAATTTCTACATTTCTTCTTCTACAACATAATTACTAGTTACATGTATATTATTTATAATTATTAATTATCATTAAGTAATTTTTGGGACACATTTCTACCTTCTAGTTCTAGATTCTAGACCTAGACAATTTACAGGCAAACGTATCGCAACGCTACGAGGATTTATTAAGCAAGGTGGTCATTTGTTGGTGAAGATAATAATTGAAATTGAGTATTGATGATTGAAATGATAACTTATATAGGCATTGGACACTGAGACTGACATGTCACAGTCATAATGTAAGCCAATTGCTTTGAACTATTGGAACTAATACTTGATTTTTCTATTTTATTGTGTTTTCCAGGATAGCTCATACAGAAAGCAGTGACACTCGTGTTACTACTAAAAAGAAGAATGATAAAAAGGTCAGCATACCAAGATTATTTTCCATTTAAAATTGTCTAAAATGAGTTGTCCATTTTAGTTGTCAACAGGTGAGAAGGTCAGTACTTCTCTTCTTGCTGGTAGGTGATAATTATATATTTTTTAATATCTTTAAAGTTTAATATATTAATAAATCAAAGTTAATTATTATTTGTGTTGTATTTAATATTTGTATTCTTGACCTTTTATTTTTTTATAGGAGCATTTGCTGGTGCTATTGGTAAACTAAAATTTTTCATTACAATCTTTATTACATAAGAAGTAGAGTGTACCTTCTAGTCATTCCTGTCACCTTATATTTTTATCTATTTTTTAGCCAAAACAACTATTGCACCTTTAGATCGAACAAAAATTAATTTTCAGGTAGGTATTCAAAATAATTGATCAATTATTGATATAGTATTAGGGTCTAGGGCCTTGGCGTTATTTAACTTATCACTTATGTAACTTGTTACTTGTTATTACTTAACTTGTGTTGTGCTTATATGTACATATTAACTTTAGTTAATATAAGCACAACACAAGTTAAATTATTCATACATTTTTTTTTATTCTTTTGTAGATATCTAGCACAAATCCTTTCAGTACTAAAGCAGCTATCAGATTTTTAATCAAATCATACAAAACTGATGGATTTTTATCACTTTGGCGAGGAAACTCAGCTACAATGGCCCGTGAGTAGATTTTTAACAGCTATTGTTAATATGTATGTAGCAATTAATTTGAATGATTTGTTAAAAATTATATATATTTTAAAAAATTAGGAATCGTACCTTATGCCGCAATACAATTTTCTGCTGTAAGTGTTTCCTAATCTTTTATTCTTATTTTTTGAAGATACATCAATTTTGATATTACGTGTTTATTGTTTATGTATGTATATTTAGCACGAACAATGGAAAACATTATTAGGAGAAAATGGTCCTGGTCCTTCGTAAGTCTTTTGAAGATGGTTAGTAATATATTGATATAATTTTGTCATATATTTTAGGTCAAACATTAGAAGATTTTTAGCTGGAAGTTTAGCTGGTGTTACTGCTCAAAGTTTAACTTATCCATTAGATATTAGTAGAGCTCGCTTAGCCGTTGCAAAGAAATCAACTTATTCTTCGCTTTATGATGTTTTAAAAAAAATGATTCGAGATGAGGGAATTAAAAATCTGTACAGGGGTTATACTCCAACTGTGTTGGGTAAGTTAATAATCTAACAATCAATTAAAATTACTACCTAAGTTATGAATTGTGTTATGTTTTAAGGAATTTAAGTTTAATTCATTTTTTTGCATATTTAGGGGTTATACCTTATGCAGGATTCGCTTTTTATACTTATGAGGTATATTAATAATAATGTAGGGTAGATATGACTTGACCTTTATTTAACAACTTTATTTATTTTGAACAGACTTGTAAAAAATACCATTTTGAAAAATTTGGACCTGAATCCCCAATTACTCCTTTAGAAAGGTATGTAAAAAATTTTATCAATCAATTTTTCTATCAAGTCATATTGAATTCATGTCAAAAATTTGAAATAATAGACTACTTTTTGGAGCTGTCGCCGGTGTCATCGGACAAACTAGCTCCTACCCTTTAGACATTATTCGTAGACGAATGCAAGTTGCTTATTTAAGTGATGAAGCTTATAATACTGTTTGGGCTTCCATTAAACGGGTCTACAGGTAATTTTTGACTTTAATGCCTATTACTGATACTGATGTTGATTTAAAAAATGTATGACAATGAAATGACAAGTATAGGGCGTATTTACTTATATACCGTATGCCCATAACATTATCTCTATTTTTCTTCATTACATTTCAATTAAATTCATGAATCAGCGTTTGTTATAATCCACAGTTCAAAAGTCAATTATTTATTTACATTTTTATTTCCAACCAATCCAGTCCCATCCAATTCTACTTGTTACCAGCTATTGTTTATTTAGTTTTTTCAATAGATAAAAATCCCAATCAGTAAAAAAAATAATAAAATACATACATGGTATATTGTATCAAGACCATTGGTACTAAATGGTATTGAGTCTTGATGGTACCTTACCTATGTATATACCTATATAAATATACTAATAAATTATTTTGTATGTTTCAATTATATACTCTACTTATCTTAAGTTATTGGTATTAGTATTAGCATTACCTAGAGCCTACATGGTATTCGGAGGAAAGACCTATAAAAAGTTTTTAATACATTTAATGACATTTATTATTATTATTGATCATGATCGTCCTTGATCATAGAGTTAGTCTATGATTTTATTGAGACTTAAGTTATTATTCGCGACTCGATGCTATTTTTACTTTTTTGGGGGTTATAAATTTAGAATCAATATCTTACAATTTACTACATATTATTATAATTATAAACTACTGATAATAAGTACTTACAATTCTATTATATAGCCTTATATTTTTACATATTTATAATGGCGTATTTTAAACTTGAACTTCTATATATTAATGCCTTATCTCAATCTCAATGCCAATAATATTTGCCAAGCAAAACAAAACCTATACTAACCCTAAATATAATGCTGAATCAACAAACAAGTAATTGGTTTTCTTACTTTTTAATCTTTTAAAACTTTCATTTTCTTTCAAATATAAACAGGGAGGAGGGTCTTAAAGGTGGATTATATAAAGGTCTTAGCATGAATTGGATCAAAGGTTAGTGACTTTGTTACTTCAGATAACCATAATATTTACAATATACATTCATCACAAAATTTTGATATTTTATTGTTTATTTTTGTTTAAAGGTCCTTTAGCCGCTGGAATATCATTCACCGTATTTGACTTACTACAACATCATTTAAGACAGGGATTAACATAAAATGAAGAAATTAAGTACGTCTTTCAAATTCAATAATAGTAAAAAAAAAAAATTAGAGCCATGGAACGAAAGGTAGGAAATAGGAATCTTGTATGCTGTAGGTAGGATAATTGGTAGGTATTAGGTATCTGTTTAGGTATGTAGATAGGTAGGTGCTAGAAATATTTACATATTTCACAAGTTAGGCACCTGTACAAGGCCAAACGCATACTACACTTCCCTTATTTTCTTGAAAATTATTAATAAGGTTTCTAATATTAATTATTAAGAATAATTATTTTTGAGTAGGATTTTATTGTTAGTTAAAAATCTCATTTTATCCTAGTTATTTTTTTGCATTTTGATTTTGGACTTTAGTAGGGATGATGTAAGATTAGAATTACAATTTACAATACAATCAAAAAAGTATAAAGCAAGACTTTTTCATGTGGAAATGGAACATTCAATTGAGAATCCGAAAAATTAGTTTATAATTTTAAATTTTAGGATTTAGAATAATGATTAAAGCAAAAAGGAACATTCAGTTTTTGTTTATTGTGTATAGGTGCGGTGCAAAATAATTGTATAAAATCATTATGATTATGATATTTTATTTTATTTTAACAGAATGGTGATACGTAAACATTAAATAATTTCTAGTAAAGTATTATGTAGTGTGTATCAATAGTTCTAGGGATTAGGAAAATATTTTGGATCAGGATTAGGGATAAAAATCAATTATTTGCCTGATTTCTAAAACCAATATGTAATGGAAATAGATTAGTCCTAGTCATGCTGGAAAGTTTAAGAAATTCATTACAACAATTTATCGAAATTGTTCATCATACTGCATAGAAAAATTTAAAAGCACAGATATGCTATGCTAGAAATTTAAGTAATTTTTTGGAACATTTCTCATCACAAGTAAGTGACGATGGACTCATTTATAACATAGACCATTAATTTTTCGCATTCGCATTGGAAATACAAATACGGTTCGAATGTGACCCACTCAAAATATAAGCTGTCAAGGCAAGGTCACAGTCACGGAACAAGGAAAATTAGTATCACTTTTAGTATCGAGACTTTTATTTCTCTTTTATTAGGAGTAGAGTATGTATCAGTAGATTATGAAACAAATACAAAGAAGGAGATTTTAAGTTTCTACTTCTGATATTATAAGGGATTAGGGATATTAGTATATATCTAATAGGTATATAGATAAAAATATCCTAAATCTGTATCTTCTACAGGTCACAGGTAGGATTTATAGAATTTAGGTAGTAAGTAAGTTATATAAATTGTATGAAATCTAACACTACCTAATTCTTATCTGTAAACTTATCTGTACTCTTGAAACAAACAAAAAATGTAAAAATTCTGACAATGAGAAACACATCAACTATCAACAAGAAAATAATAATTAGGTACAAATTTTAAGCATTTGATTTTACTAAAAAATAAAGAGCCTCTCAAAGATTTTGTGCCTATTTTATATACTTATGTACTAAAGATAAATTAATGATAATTAAGGTACTAGATACTATATTGGTATAATACTTAACTAAAGATAAGATTGTTTAAAATTATAACATGCCAAAGAAAGTATTTTAATTGATTTTATAATTTTAATTGTAATTTTTTTACATGGGGTAAATTATATCGTGTGCAATAGGGAGAGGAGGTATGTGCATTTACTTTAGGATTAAACTATGCCTGAACTCAAATGTTTTTAATGATTATGATTTATGATATGATTAATTTGAAAAGCTTAAAATTATATAAAATATATCTAAACTTCTAGTCAAGATGATACATGTAAGTAAGAAATAATTTTGACTCATCTTTTTAATGGTTAATTATAATATAATATAGCGTATGTACCTCTATTGCTTATCTTATACACTTATGACTTATACTTAGGTATAGATGATAAGATTTTTAATAATCATTTTGATCTAGTTTTGATTTTATTCAAAGAAATTATAATAATTTTACTTTTATTTTATGTAGAGTTTATAATTTACTTATTTTTTTAAATTGATATTACAATATAAATATAAATATAGGTAATAATAATAATAATGCTCTCGCAGTAAAAAAAAAAATATTTTGTAAATTACAATTACTAATTGAAGCATGCATGGACAATAAAAAATGATATTCAATAATAATATTTAAGCCCATGTCCTGCAATCATACGTATTGGTAATTGGTATTTGGTAGGTATCCTATTGGTATTCTGTTCTGGTATTGGATTGGTATTTTGGTATTTGATACATTACATTACATTACATGACTAAACTAAACTAAAAATACAATTTAAATTTATTAAATCCTAACATTGACAATACAATAATAAACCTGCAAATAATGTATGGTATATTCATTAAATTCAGTTCTAAAACCACACAATTTGACCTGCACTTCTAAAATTGAGATCAAATTTCAAATTCAAATCAAGTCTGTTTTTTCATAGTTTGAGTTTGAAACTCACGTACTTTCATCTCACTGTCACTTATTAATTTTCATAAACTAACTATTTATCTAATATTATTTAGCTAATTTGACAATATAGATATGTATTAACAAATTAGCTATACAATATAAATAATAAATCTACAAGTTAATTTTTTTTGTCTATTCATTTAATTCAGCTTTGCAAAGCTACATTATAACCTCAATCCCTACCCTATGTATTTATTTTATCTTATTTGAATGTAAATGAGGACAAAGTCAGGTTTTTAAAAGTGAAACTAACTGTTTCATTTCTCCCTTATTTTTGCAATTTGTAAGGTAAGTAACAGTAACTATAGAATAGTCATAGTAGGTAGACTCGAACTCGAACAAATCCCCAGCTAAATCTCGATCTAAAAATTGCAAAATCACGATTCGATTTTGATTTTTTACTTTTTTTATTTTTTTTTGTTGGTTACCTATTTATGGTTTGTGCATGTGCGGTTTTTCTAACACAAGAGTGGTGTAGAAAATAAAAACCCGATTTTTTTGTCCCGAGATTTTTTAAAGTTAATTAAAATTGACATTGTCGAAAAAGTTGACGATTCCTGTTCTTGTCGGCTGTCCGGTCTCGATTGTCTTCTGTGGAGGTACTTGGTATTGGTTAATTACGATGACATTACTTATTTTCTTTTACCTTGAAATCTCTATATAAGTGCAGCCCGGTATTCCGGTATTCAGTTAGTAAATTGTAATTGTAGCCCTTAACTAGGTATCGTTAGATTTTTCATTTTCCCAAAAGAAACCCCATGTAAAATTTTATGTCGATTCTCGTTCTTGACCTCAGGTATGGTATGATATGGGTAAGGGTAATGTAATATGGTATAAAAAGGTATAATAATAAATAAAAGTATAACAGTACAGCAAGAACTAAGAGTTCTTTTACATAAATCCTTTTACATAAAAGGATTTTTTATTCCCTCATACTCATGAGTCCTTGGGTGCCTTATCTTATAATATGTATATCGAGTTTACGAAATAATTTTGTCTGACTTGCCAATTGTTGTTGCAATCTTGATATTAATTTGTCGTATTTTTTTGTTATTTTTTAAATAGAAATTAAGATGAAAGATATGAGCATCAATGAGATTTTGGGAAATCTCTCCCTTAATGATGAGGCAGATAATGGGGATCGTCGTTTAGAAATGCTAGAAAGTTTGAGAGTTGCTGCTGCGTAAGTATAAAATAAATAAAATCATTTTAGTCTACTCATTTAAATTCAGCTTTGAAAAACTCGATTTTGGCCGCACTTTCACAAGTGAATGCCTGTAAAAGTGAGGACTAAATCAATTTTTTATTAAATTATTTTAAGTTTAAGTGCATAGCTGGGTAATTACAATAAGTTTTTAAAAACTATCGCACTTTACTGCAATTGCATTGGTAGGGTACTGGTACTATACTGCCACATATACTGCTACTTATTGTTAGATATGACCATACCATAGACCAATATTGGTCTATGATATAACTTTTATCTTTTTACATGTAATCGCGAACAAAATTTACCTTTTCAGAGCTGATTTTAAATTTTAATGTATTAAAGGTTATAATTATAATGCTAATTTTATTGACAATATAACAGTTTGACTTGTTACTGCGTATATTTTTCAATTACTTCATTCATTCAATTTTAATTACATAAATTCAATGATATACCTAGGTACAATATTGATATTAATAAATAATTATTGTTTTTAAGGAATTTAAATCGAGCAGAACTAAAAGAAGAGTTGTCAAACGTGTCACTGGAGGCGTTATTCACATGTTTAGCCACTGATAGCGAGTATTTACCTTATTTTATTATATTATCAATGTTTTGCTAAGTTTAATAATATTAAATTGTACATTTAATATCTAATTCTAATGTGTTTTTTAAATAGCAAACAAATTGAAGCGACGACTGATATTATAAGAATGTTGATGTTATTACTTGACCCACGTGAGTGCATTGATAGTTACTCTGGATCTATGCTCGAAGGGTTTTCCCATCCTGATACTCGAGTTAAAGCGCTTGGCATTACTTTGGTAAGTACAAACTGTAAATACATATTTTATGTAATACATAAAATAATATGCTTATTTTATAATTAAAGAATAGTACATACATAGTAGAGTTATAAATAATTATCTCAAGTTTTATCTTGATTTTAAATTATATTTGCTTATTAAATCTAGTTAAATCGATATATCGAAAAAGTGGAACAGGAAGGCGAAGCTGCATCTTTAGTAGAAGAATACAAATACCAACCTTTACTTGTTGCCGTAATGAAGCTCATTTCTTCAGAAGATTTGACTATTGCTAATATGGCGGGAGATTTCTTAATTAGACTCTCGGGCTTTCCTTCTGGTGAAAAATTACTCTTAATGAGTCCCGGACCTGAAATATTCAAGGGAATGATTGATGAACAAGATGGAACAATCAAGTTTAGAATATACGAAGTCTGTGCCAAAATGATCAATGAGAGTGAAAATTGTTGTGAGTTTCTGCC
The DNA here is from genome assembly GCA_034699045.1 of Nanhermannia cf. coronata Gr-Ori-00579. Lineage (NCBI taxonomy): Eukaryota > Metazoa > Arthropoda > Arachnida > Sarcoptiformes > Nanhermanniidae > Nanhermannia > Nanhermannia cf. coronata Gr-Ori-00579. Next base: position 35,077 of record JAQIXA010000322.1, read on the forward strand.
ACCACAAGCTGAAAAAATGTTGGTTCTACCGTTGTCAAAAGAAATCTGTGAATCTATTGATCCTTTAGCTCAAATGAATGCGTTAGAAATCTTATCGACTCTAACTGAAACACATAAAGGTCGCGTCCAACTAAAGAAAATAAATGTCGAAGAGATTTTAAAACAATTAGCTGCTGATTGGAAAAAAAATCCATTGGTAATAATAATATCTTATTCAGAGAAGAAAGTATTTACCTATGAAAAATGTACAATTAATGAATATTAATTAATGAAATATTTTTTTACTAGTCTGGATTAATTTTTCCTGGAATTATAAAATTTGTTGGAAAGCTTGGAAATAGATCTTATGATAATTTTTCAAAGGATTTATTAAACCTTGTAATCTCATCAATTCTGGAAGGGAACGACTTTAGTCTTCAAACTACTGGATTTGAAGCTTTGTGCTATATTCGAATAGTTTCATTGAAAGGTAAATAAAATTATTTTGATATCAAAACACTACCGAAACAAAACCTTTAATTTATTTATTTATTTATTGAAGATAAAGGAGTCGACAACTGTTTTATCAAGGTTCGAGATTTATTAAGAGAAGCACCTATGGAGTGCCGATGTAGGATTATAACTGCTTTACATCATTTATATCCGTCGTCTGACTCGTCACTATTTGATGTAAGTGTAAAAAATAAATTCTACTTTTTATTGGTGTCTACATTTTACTGATACGATTATTTTATTTTTAATTTAGAAAGAGAACCGGGAGAAAACTCTTGCTCGATGGTTTTTTATCGTGTTTCCAGAGATCTCTCAACTGTTTTTGTTGGTGCAACAACCTTTTGTGGAAATCCGTTTGGCTGTTCTAAAGTACTTTTCCGCTTTATGTTCGTACGATTGGGCTTTGCAGGCATTCCTCCGATTGGCAGGTATAAAAATTAAAAGACCATTGTATAATAACAAGTACTAATCACTAATTTATTAAATTGCTAGGCGTATTGGAGTTTCTTTTGGACAGACGCCTGGAAGCTGACAAGGGATGTGCCTTGGCGAAATTCAAAATATGTGAAGTTTTACTTGAAAGAGAAATAACAAAAAAAATTTTGTCGTCAGATAAGTTAATGCAGCTCGAAGTTCATGTAAAGCAAGGTCCCTACTTTGCTCCCGTCCAATCTCAAGTTTCAACAGACACTCCTTCATAAGATTTTTTAACAAATGTTTGGACCGTAAGTTGTAATTTTGATTTGTAAAGTAATTATTTCTTACTTACCTATTTTTGTACCAATTATCTAAATTCAAAAATTCATGATCAATCCCTATTGGTAAATTGATATTATTTAGTATAAGGTGTTTAGGCATATAATACATACTCTGTATTTCATATTATAACTAGATACATTTTCTAATCTAAAAATGAAAAATAATGGATAAGATTTGTAAAATATTTCTGATTAGCTAATTTATTAATTTATAAGGAAGGTAGTATAAATGCATATCATCATATCTATTAATAATTACCAGAATTGTATCCTTATTACATAACAATTTATGTTTACTAAAATTATAATAATAATAATATAATATACTGTATAACATTGTATAATAATATCAGTAAATAATATATCGGATTCTATTTAGAAAGATTTTATAAATTTTATAAATGAAAATTAATATCAATATGTATCACTCAATATATTTTAAGTTTGATTTCATCAAGTTTTCTTCATTGGCTATTTAGAATCCATTCTAAATGACCTCCAGGGTTTGAGACTCTTCCAATGGGCAAATCTTCACCGCTTCTTATTTTCTGTAAAAGTAAAATTAGAATCATACACATATACCATATATAGGTAGTAGATTTTAGGTGGTACATATAAGTCCATTAAAATGAGATTCATAAAAACGTAATAATCACAATCATATTATATATATCTAATGATATGATTCTGAGATGACTAAAAATGTATAATAAAATAATAGAAGTATTGATTGATAGAATTAGGGTAAGACATAGATACATGTAATAGTAATAAGAGGTAAGTAATAAGTACCATACTAATTTTATTTAAAAAAATATGTATTTTAGCCTTAGCTAAAAATTATTGACTATTGATTGAATTATTAAATTAGGTAATTAATAAGGTTAAGACTAACTTGCAAAATATCCCATTTTTCTTTTCCTTTTCCTGCTACAAGTATATGAGATGATTTGTTTATAAATTGATAAGTTAAAGTGATCCGATTTGGTGGAGGTTTGGGTGAATCATCGATGCTCGTAACCCAGCAAGACTTTTCTTCAAGAATTTGATGTCCAGGAAATAAAGAACATGTATGACCATCAGGTCCAACACCAAGGATCAAAAGATCAGCCATACCATAACCAGCATCAGTTGGTTTTGTTTGCCAGAGATTTCTAAGTTTTTCTTCATAATCTTTAGCGCATCTTGGTCCTAAAGTAAAGTAAAGGATTTTGTAAAACTATCAGATTAGAAAAGTGAAAAGTAACTAATTTAAAATTTTTATAAGTTGATAATGTTGTATCAACTTTTTTAACTTGCCTATTAAAGACGTATCAGCATTAATGAAGTTATCAATATTGAAATCTGGTATTTTCGGAAATAGTTTATTTTTATAAAGTCCATAAGTAGACTCTGGATCCGTTTCAGCAACAATCCTTTCATCACAAAGTATAATCCTCCAACAATTCCAATTTGTCTTGATATTCCCGAGTCCTTCACATAAAAAGTTAACCACAGAACCACCTAAAAATAAAATAGAATAATATGTTATCCTTTATTTATAGAATAGCTAAATATGTAATTAGTAATTAATTATAAATAATCATCATTTTTTTACCCGAGACACCGATTATAAAAATGCCTCTTGATGAAATTGCTTCATTTGCAATATCTTGAACTTTTTCACAAATATAAGTTGAGTAATGTTCATCTGAAAGTGAAGTCACAATAAAATCCATTTCTTTGCTAGCCATATTGCAATTGCAATTCTTGAAAAATTGAATGCATAAAAAATAAATAATAAAGGTTAATGAAATGAGTTTTAAAATGAGAAAGAACCTTTTATAGAATAGAATCTTCTGTGGATTTGAGGTTGAGATGAGATGAGAGAGGAGAGACTAGGAATTTTTTATAAAATAATTACCTACCTTCTTTTTATGCTTCCTCGAGCAGAACTTTTTTTAAAAAGGCTGAGAAGAGAAATGAGATGATGTAGGTAAATGATAAAGTGCAAGATAAGATTAGTGATTCTTTCTGATAACTGATCCTTTCCTCCTGACTACTGACTCCTGACCTGGATGATCTGAAACAAAAAAAACCAACATAAAAAAGTGCTTTTATTTTATGACTATGCTAAAGACTTAGCTCTAGACTAACAGATTTCAGAATCAGATTACTACAGATACTACATACCTATGTCCTCCAACAAATACTAAATTTTATTATTTTTTTTGAACCATCATTAATGGATAATTGTCAAAGTTCAAAGTCAAATCATTATTCATTTAATATAATACAGTACAGTATATAATTTATAAATACCCTACCAATTACCAATTTGGGGTTGGGGCCTTTATTTTTTTAAGGTTCTGTTCTTATATAAGAACCTTGATGCTAAAATTAATTTTGTAACTTACATAATCTTAATAAAAAACATTATTATTAATCATTAAATATAACCCATTACCGGTACCGGATTGAAATTGAAATGAAATTGAAATTGAAATTGAAATGAATAATCAAAATCCTAGAATCCCCTCAAAATTAAAGTTTCAGGCACAGCTCAGAATGATCGGATCGCCGGATTAACAAAAACTCTACTTTCAAAAAACAAAATAAAAACACCGAAAAAAAAAGTCTGGCTGAAGCTGAACTCTGCACTCTAAATTATTTACTTGTTACTTGACTTGACATTGACAATTTGGACAAAATTGGCAAGCTCTAAGCTCGAGCAATGCGATACAATCTTAAGTAGATGTTATTGTGCTGTGCGTGTAAATTACAGTTTATTAAATTCACTAACTTTTAAATTAAAAGAATTATAAAAAAAGTGTGTGTGTGTAATCTGTGAATGGCACTGCACTGGTACGGTCTTTATTTTATTTCTTGATTTTAAAGTTAAACTAAACTTTTGATGAACTAGACTGATTAAGATTACGATATAATAGGTTTATATTACAAGATTGACCTTGATTTTTATGGTAAGTTGTTGGGCTTATAGTTATGATATATGTGGACGTGAGTTGGTGAGGAATTTACCTAATAGGGTATGATAGCACGAGTGAGTGACGAATGATGCGCCTCAATCTTAACTACTAAGAATAAGGATCAAATCAACAATAATGCAATTAATAAATTATGTCAATTAATTATGTTCACTTGATGCCTGCCTGCCGATTGTTGAACATTTTAAATTAAAAATATTAAAGCTATTAATTTGGTAAGTTAAAGTCAAATATTATATTTAAGATTTTAAATTAGTTTCATTTAATTACATCATTTTTAAGTTAAGTACTATTACGATGTTTGACATTGAACTATATCAATATTTTGTTTCATTTTAAAGCGTTAAAAATGTAACACATTTAAATGTCAATTTGCTAAATTGTTCCATTTAAAAATGTACTAACCGGTTCTTTTCTTATTTTTTATTAGTTTTTGACAGAAGCAGCAGCATTTTTATTGTTTGTGGTGATTATTTTTGGGAGCTGTAAGTTAATTTGCAAACTGTTTTTTAAACTATGATTAATAACACTTTAAACGATAATTAAATTACCTTATAACTTGCTTTTATTTTGACACGAATAGGTTTTTAAAGTGTTGGAGTTGGACGTTTCAAGTTCTAGATTGTCAATTATCCAGCTCCAGCACAAATAAAAGAAAGGGTAAGGGTAATGTCATTTTGCTTGTCAATTTGTTTATCATTTCTTTATTTATTTTTATAACTTTCACTTTTTTTGTATTATGTTTAATGAATTTTAATGAATGCTAATCGATTTTTTAATAGGATTAGAGCAATAAGAAATTATGAAGACTAATAAATCTGAAGAAGGAAATCCATTAGAATCATTAGAACCACCTATTCCTTCAACAGTCATCAAGCCAACTAATGGAGAGAATCGTCAGTCAAGAGTTCGTCGTAGATCTGAAGTTGAGGCTACTAATTCATCAAATAGTACTTCACCAGAAGCAGGCGGTGATTCAAGTGGTAGAAGAATGTCAAGTCGGCAAAGAAAACCGAGTTGGCGAGTTGGATTTGATCCTGGTGAATTAAATGAACCAAAAAAGAAAGCAGTAACATCAACAGCAACAACGCCTGCAGGTTCAACTTCAACAACACCTGTAATTCAGTCTCCAACTGGTTCTGATAAAGTTCAACCATTTGTGACTTCACCATCAAGAGGGAGAGGTAAATTTATACATTTTTGTTGAGTGAAATAAATAAATTACATTTATTAATACTATTATTATTTTGGCAATTAGGAAGACCTAAAAAAGCTGCATTACTCCCACCTCCAGCACCACTTCAAGAAGAAACGAATGATATGGAGGACAAGAATATAAAGGACAATGATGAAAGTATTATTAGTACTACAAATGAAACAATTACTGATGAAGGAAACATCATCACCCCTGAAGAACCAACAACATCAGCAACTATTGAATTAGTGAAATCAACTGAATCTGATATTGTTGCCAAAAAGGCTGGAAGATCACCAGGTAGACCACCTAAAAGCAAGAGAAAACGTTTTAAAATTGTTCCAAAAGTCAATAATAATACTCAATCAATGTCCATGTCTATACCGAGAAAAAGAATAAGAGTATCACAAAATAATATTGAAACTATAATCTTAAAAGAAAATGCTGAAATAACATTCGAGAATTTAGACTTAGGACATGGTTATAAAAAGGAAATACCAACAAAACCCTCAATGCCAGTGATTAATGAAAAGATTGAAGAGAAACGTGAAGAAAGTAGTATTAGATTGGAAGTTGAAAAAACTGATAACATTGAAAAGTATGATGAAAACGAACAAGTTAATGGTGATGAAACTGAAGATACTTTCATGAATTCGAATTCATCCGTTATTACCACTCCAAATCGACGAAGGAACAGCCAAATCAAAAGAGAGGAAGAATTTACACTAAAGCAAGATTTTCAACCATGTGAGTGTTCAAAGAGTTTGTTCAATGGCCAAGAAATTAGAATTGATAGGAAGTCTTTACTGAGCAATAACAATGAAGAAAATCCAATATTTTGTCAGGTACTAAAATATCGCTTTAACCTATTACTTACAATAAAGTATTTTTTTTTATTAATCTATCTTTCGACAATATTAATTTTTATAATTTTTTTATGGCTTTTAGGCAATTGATCAAATGGGGGAAAAGAAAGTTGGATGCTGTAGAACAATTGACACAAATTCAGATGACTCGATTCAGCTTTACAGAGTATCGGCTCGCTGTCAGTTTAAACTTTATTGCTCTTATCATCTTTCTAGATTGCGGTTACATCATTGTTGTTCACTCTGTGGCTGCTTTTGCATGTCTCAAGATAGTGGAGTTATGTTATGTAGAACTAATGATGGAGCCAAAGAAAACAGTGGAGGAAAATCGAATTCTCATCATCTGTTTCATATAAGGTAAGTAATATCCAAAATTTGTTATGCTTTTTCGCATTTCTAAAAGCATTCTCATTTTTATGTACTTAAATATATAATTTGTTTAATACTAATCGTAAATACTATTTGTAATACTTGGATGATTTTTAAAATTTTTAGCTGTGCATTAGATGAAGTAAAAATGTTGACGAAAAGGTCTGATATTTCAGCTGAAGATCAAATTGAATTGATTTCAAAAATCCTTTGCCCACATTGTGGTGAAAATAAAGATCTCAAAGAGATTAATTTGGTGTTAAATAGTGAAAAGTCCATATCAATAAATGAAAGGGAATCCTATAAAAAGTAAGTTTTACGCATTTACATTACTACATATTTTATGTTTTAATTTTTTGTTTTTTATAGTAATCAGTAATACCTAACTATTCTATTTATTTCTTATTTCTAAATAGACAAATGTGTGACAAAATACATATGCTGAAAAAAGCAGACACTGGGGATTTTATTCTTCGTTACATTGAAGAATCTACATGTAAAGAAATTGAGACAGCTATGTTAGAAGCAAACAAATTAAAGACTGAAAATGTGTCCGAGGAATTATTTATGAATGCTTTAGAAAGGAGCGATTTAATTTTAACATCAGTGGCATTATGTTCGTAAAAAAATTCATCATACATAAATTGTAATGCCTTGATTTTAATAATTACCTAGATAAATTATTATTTTTTCAAGTGGCTGGTACTGATGTCAATACACCATTTGAAAATAAGAATGGACAGCTGCCATTACATTTAGCCTGTGTTTCATATTCGATGCCTATAGTTCACAGCCTTGTAAAATCTGGAGCTAAAATTAATGAAGCTGATAATAAAGACCTGACACCTCTAATGCTAGCGGTCTGCCTAAATCAACCCTTACTCGTCAGGTAATTTTTATAAAAAGGAGTCAGAGTCAGAGAAATCTATCAACCTTAATTAATTATTTAATTCATTACCAATGATAATGTGATCTTTTTACTCGTCAGATATTTAATTTCAGCTGGTGGAGATCGATTAATGAAAGGGCCTAATGGAATGAATATTTTACATCTCGCTTGCAAAGAAGGTAAATAAATGTTTCAATAGATTAATAATGCACCAATCAGAATTATTTAGGTTTGAGTAATAGTGTATTTTTCTTCAATTTGAAGAAAGTAATCAAATATTATTTATTTTTAGTTTTTAGCAATTAATTTAGACTTAACAAAGTTATATTTTTATTTTTATATAGTCATTCATAATAAGTAGGTATGTAGGTACCTAATATACTTAAAAATACCTAACCTAACTACACTATTTTAAATATATACAAATAGTATAAGAGTAACATGTAGCATAACCATAACATACCTAATAATAATAATTCATATCATAGTAGGTATGTAGTAGCTTAAAAAGAAAATGAGTAACAACAAAAATAGAAGTGAATTTAATTCACCTTAAAAAATCTTAAAGATAAAAATCAATTTAAAAACAAAAGGATAGGGTTTTAAAAAAGAATTCTTCACAAAAAAAAATACCTAACCTATACTACTTTTTGTTATCTAATATTACTGTCCTACTCGGTCTAGTTATTTAAATTAGCTCTGGAAAAACCCTATGATAATTAATTTTATAAGTAACTCCTTGTAAAATTTGGTCTTTCAGAATTTATTTAAATAAATAGACCTACCCTAATTCTAGTTTTATACATAAGTCAAGGAGACTTTTCTTCCTGAACTCGATTTTTTAACATTTTCAAGGGCATTTTTAAAGATCCTATTATCTTCTAATTTTCTTTTATTAGTTAACTTATTACGAAGATCGTTACTACTATTACTATTTGGCGATGAATCGAGTAACTCTACAGTACGTTTAATTACTTGTTTTGGCGGTGATATTTTAGGAATTATTACATTAAAATTACTTTTAGTAGGGCTATCCTCATCTTCATCCTCTTCATTAAAAGCCTCTTCAAATATCGATTCTTCTTGGCTATGATCTTTTCTTGTGGTAAACTCAATTTTTTGTTTTGGATTCAAAACAACAGATAATGGCTTTATATTACTATGAATAGAGTCTTCATCGTCTTCGTCATATTCTCGTGGAGTTTTTTCTTTAGATCTCTTTTTCTTATCCTTATCCTTTTTCTTTTTAATTTTGGACTTTATTTGATCCTCAGCAGCAGCAGGTTCCATTAACTCCTCTTTTGAATCTGTAATTATACAAATAAAATAATGTTTAGAATAGAAAATGGATCTAGTTATTAATGTACTTATCTTTAGTTAGTTAGTAGTTTAGTTAAAAGTCAAGTCATGTAAAGATTTAGTGTTTAGTGTTTGTGCTTACCTAATTTCAATTTCTTTGAACCTTCGGCTTTTAAAATCACAAAATTTTTATTGAACCTTCTCATTCGTTCTTCTCTTCTAATATCGACTTCACTTTTTTCCACATTATTTGAACGTGGTGATAGCCTTGATAACGAATGTAATTCTGGTGATGATCTATCCCTATCAGACATATTTTCTAATAATGAAGGTATTCGGTTTTTATTATCTTGAATATGATTTGATTCACGAGCCAATCTATCCATTCTTCTACTTGATTTACTATTGCTACTTGCTTCTCTTTCATTGTCATAATCATAGTCCATATTATTTCTAGTAATAATTCGATGGTCTCTTTCACGTCTTCTCATGTCATTTTTTTCTCTATCTCGATCGATATCTCGAATGCTTCTATTTCTACTTGGTGAAGGTGGTGATCTTGACTTTGATCTTCGTTTAAAGAATTTAACACTATCTCTTTTACTATCATAATCATAATCATATTTACTTGATTCACCTCTTCTTTTTGACATTGCTGATTCACTATAAGCCTCCCGATCTCGATCACGTTCTTTATTACGTAATCTGTCCCTGTCTCGGTCTCGATCCCTTCGTAACCTATCTCGATCTTCATCATAATCATTAAATTCTCTATCATTTCTTTCATCTCTTCTTCTTGAATGGCTCGAGTCCTTTTCTTCTTTTGGCTTATTTTTATGGTATATTACAGGGCGTTCAGTTCTATGTAGAATAAGGAAAATAGAGAAGGTAAATTAGTTATCGAAAAAGCTTGAATTATCACTTTTCTGATTGTATGATTAGATGGTTTTTTTGACTTTGGATTAGGATTAAAGTTAGGATAGGATCAGTCTAACATAATAAAGGAAAAGGTTCAAAAAAATCTTAGGAGTAGGAGGTATTGTTATTGTTGACATGTTATCTTTACTGGTAAGGTAACCTACCTACCATTAAAATGAAATTAAATAAATAAATCAGCCTAACAAATAGAAATCTAGGTAGGATACTTCAAAATGCAAACCTTGGTTCTTGTTCTAAAATTTGCAAAACTTCGTCAAATGAGTCGTTTGACTTTAAACTAATAGCATCTTCACCATCATCGTCTTCTATTTCTTCTTCGATAATTTCTTCATCAGCATCAGCATCTGAACCTTCTTCACCTTCTACAATGATTTCCTCAACAACTTCATCAACATCATCAGTGTTTATATCAGGGCCTTCATCTAGATTTAAAAATATAATAAATTACTACAATTGCATAAATGTCATTCCTGCCTTTAAACAAAGTATGTATACTAATACTACTTGTAAAAATATTTAAAATTAACAAGATTAAAAATTATTAAATAAATTAATATTAATATTAATACCAATTAACATTTCTGTAAATTCTTGCTGGGATTCAATTTGGTTCTCATGTTGTCGTTTCCTAAGGCTTGCCAGTGCTTGCTCACGTAAAAAGTCCTCATCCTCGTCTGATGACATGTTTACCTATTACCTGGTGATGTGGACCTCTTTAAATGCCAGCTAAGTTAATTAAGCTACTTTATTTCAATTAATAAATTTTGATTTTGTAGTAATTTTTGACTTTCTCGAGGTTTGAATTAGTTTACCTGTAGGGCACTGCTTTAGTCAGTTGCAGTTGTGCACACTACCTATACTGACTGGTACTGCCTGCAACTGGTACTAGTATTACTACTAACTGACTGGTACATAAGTAATGCAGTATATGTGTACTTGACTTGCATGACGCTTTTAAAACTTGATTTTTATGGGGTAACTAGTTCGCAGTTTGCGTTTTTGCAGATTTCATTTCATTGGGCCTCTACTGGCAGTTGCAGTACAGTACTGGGGTTTCTCTTTAACATTTTCGGATTTGTAACTTGAAGAATTTTAGCATAATTTTGACATTGAGTATTGAGCTAATACAGTGATGATCTCTCTATAACTCAGGTTAAGAGTAGGGGATAAAAATAAAAATGCTTTGTAAATGGTAAAGAGTTATGAAGAAGAAGTTTTAACTTAACCTGTACCTATTTTATGAAATGAAAAATTAATAAGATTTTTATATTTAGTGAGTTAATGTCGATACAGTACTTTATAAGCTTTTTATGCTGACTAGTATAGTGATTTTATAAAAAGGACGCTATATATATGGGTTTACTTGTAACTTGTATTACTAATCCCTGTATAATGCATAGGTAGTAAGTAATAAAATAAAATAATAGGCAAATGAATTTTAATTTATTGACCATTATATTATAATCCTTATTCATTTAAAACCTAAATTACCTCAATTTAACGAGTTTTACTCAAAGATACATACCTCTATATAATGCACCTTTACGATATTGAGTTGCATCACATCTCTGAATTTTCAATGCTGAATTGAATAATTGATCAAATGAACTATTAAATTATGAAAACATTTATCGTTAACTTACATTTCTAGATATTTATTTAAAAATGACTTACCTATTATTTTATTAATAAAATGCATTTTAGTATTAGGATGTTAAAAGAATATTGCCTTATTTAATTTAGTTTAATTTAGGTGTTAGATGTGAGTGATATATAAAATCCTTTGAAAATTTAAATTTGACAATGGTATTCTATTAAAAATTTAATTATCAATAAGTACTTAATTTTTTCTTGTTTTCTTTTTTTTTACAGGTAGTACCGAAACTGTTAAAAAGCTTTTAGAATGTTATCATTCACACATGATAGATTTAAAAGATTCAGACGGATTATCTCCATTTTTGATTGCACTCGAGTTTGGAAAAGAAAACTGTGCTTTAGAAATACTCAAATGTATAACAGCAAATTATGACGAGGAGAAGGTGATAAGCAGGCCAGACAAAAATGGGAATTTACCTGTTCATTTGGCTGCTAAAAATGGGCTTGTTCAAGTCATCGGTAAAATATGGGAGATTGAGAAAAATACCGATGTAAATTGTCAGAATAAAAGGAGAGAAACGCCAATGTACGATACCTAGCTATATTAAAAAATATAAATTTTTTTGAAGATTTGAAAATTTATACTAGGTAATTGGTCATATTTAATTTGTATTTTCTAATTTATAGGCATTTGGCAATTATGAATGGACAAGATGGTTCAGTTCTGAAGCTATTACTTAAAAGTGCAGATTTAACCAGTATCAAGGATTCTAATGGGCGAACATGTTATGATTTAGCTTTGAAAATGAGCAATTGTATTAGATTTTCAATTGAAGATCAAGAAAAAAATGAAAAATTTAAAGCTATATTCAACATGTTAGATCAAACTTTAGAATTACGAGGACACAAAGCAAGTATGGTGTCAAATAATATTTCTAGACATGAGATAGTGTCGTAAAATTTAATTAGATTAGGATAAAAATTATACTCAGATTAAAAAAATTATAATTTTTTGTAATTTTTAATTTTCAGTTTTACGATAGTATAAGATAGAATGTTTAAGATAGATGTTTAAAATAGAATGTATTTAGCATAATATAAAAGATTTAATTCTAATCTTATAAAATTATCTTATGGATCTTATGGACTGATTTTATTATTTCATTTAAAAAAATACAAACTACATTAATGAGTTCATAAATGTTAAGTGCCCTACTAAACTTAAGTATATGTACAAGAGATAATCTATTTGTTAGATAATACATAATTAATAATTATATAGTATTACACTACACAGTAGCATTAATATTACTTTCTATTCAGGGACAGTATTATAATATTATGATGATATATCTATTACGTATTACTTGTATGTATATCTACTATTATTTTTATTTTTTATATCTTATCTAAACTACTTAAAGTATATTAGAATTAGACTTATCCTAAGATTAGATTAGGTCAAGTAATTGATCAATAAATTATATGTAAAATATAAAAAATAATTCTATAAATAATTGTCTAAATTGCTAATTCTATTTCATTAATCATTTGTCTTTTCGATTTACTTTCCTATTTTTTGAATATTTAAAGGATAGTATTATTAAAATTCTTCTAGAGAAAACTGCTGGAATTTGAGTTGATTTTATCTGTTTTTTAAATGAACTAACTGATTTACCTATTCTTTACCTACAAAGAATATAATACTTATGTACTATACTGATTGATACATACATATTAAGTACCCTACATAGTACGTAGGCAATTTCTACACATTTTCCTCGTTTGATATTTATGTACTGGTTTTTTGATTTTTGATTTTGATAGTTTATTCTCATAACTTTATCATAAAATTACATTATGTTTTTCGAAAGTTGAGATTTACTAAATAATCTTAAACTAAAATAACTTAAAAA
>JAQIXA010000323.1:0-48233 GCA_034699045.1 Nanhermannia cf. coronata Gr-Ori-00579
AAAAATCCAAATGTCAGGAATTTTAAAAAAGTGGGCTAAATTTACTCTCCCCGTCCGACCCTAAGTCAAACCCTGATCTTAAGTAGGTATTTTAATCAAGCTAGCTCTTAAAACCATCTTACTTACAACCATCTTAAAATCTTACTTACCCCAAACTTGTAACAATTTTGCTTGATTTGATAATTAATCTAGACCCTAGACATTAGTACAGCAGAATCAGAATGCAGAAGGCATAATTAATAATAATAATCACTTAATAAGAGTTGTATATTTACCTGACCTTAAGTAAGGTCAGGTCAGTTTTATAAATCTAATTCATTGACAATTTCTCATCTCTTTATTATGTATGTACTTTACAAAATATGTAGGTGATTTCTATTAAAATAAGCACTCATTGCCATTGCATAGGTAGTAAATTTATAGATTCGCTAAAATCGAAGAAAGTTTGTTATCATTCACTTTTTTATTCTTCAGGGTGTTCTTTACTGTCGTAATCGAGTCCATCACATTTTTGGTCAACTTGTTGTACTTTTCTTGGTCACTTCTATTTATTGGGATTCCATATTGTTGTTGAGGAACTGACTGTTGTTGCTGCTGCTGCTGCTGTTGTTGTTGATGCTGAGGAACTCCATACATTTGACTTTGTTCAGGTGACATTACAGGGGATACATGTTGTTCTACAGGACTTGATCCAAGTCCTTGTCCATGTGGTCCTATAAAAGTAAGTTAATTATGTTAGTTAGGTACTTAATTTTCTAGAAATTATAAAAATTTAAACCTGCTAAACCTCCCAAGCTTTGCATTGGACTTTTACTTGATTGAGATTGATTTTCTTGAATAAGTTGAATAAATAAAATTGAAATCAGCGGGACCACAATTATAGGTAGAGCCAAGGCCAAAGCCCATTGATACCAAAATTGGACAGGTTGGCCTAAAAATGTTTATAAATTGTCAATAAAGTCAAAATACTTATAATTTTATTAAGTAGGTAAGTTAAATACCTACATTTATCCTATCCTATCCTTATTTTTGAGGTCTTATCATAAGTTTATAGACATATTTATGTATCGTACCGTACCTACCTACATTACATTTAGAGTATTATAGAGGTAACGCGTAATCGTAATCATAAAAAACAAAAAGGATATTTTGTAGTATATGAATAAGTAGCAATACTCGTATTTCCCAAAATGATGAATTCATATAGTACCCTACCTACCTACTGTCTTTTTTAATTTGAATCATTTTTGCTATTTATTTTTGACAAAATTTTGCAAAATTTTGCAATTTTTGGCATATCATAGAATGAATTGAAGTATGGTGAGTAGGTATTCTTTATTCTAGAATCTAAATCTAAATATGAGAACGAAATTTCAGATTATCTAGGTCTAGGTAAATAATTTTTTGGGATTTTTCAATCTTAAAAAATAGACAAAGACATGATGAGAGAAATAGTTGACTTTTTACGAATTATAAAAATTGATAGAATTCAAATTGTTTATATAAAAAATGGCCAAAATATATTTTTTTGCCTAATATTTCATTGCAACTTATGATCATATCGAATGATAAAATAAAGTAGGTACCTTACTGCCTACAGTATACTAATATAAAATTTTTCAAAAATTTTACCTTACCAGCATTATAATCAACATTTTGAACTCCATGATAGTGAACTAGAGGTATAATGGAAATCCAAATATAAATTAAGGTTTAAGAGAAAAGCTCTGTAAGCGATATTCTAATCTAAATCTTCAATATGAAATCTTATTAGGTTTATCCATTTGAATACTTTAGAAAATTTAAGATTTCAAAATTGAAATTTGAAATAAAAATATGTGATTTTTTTACCCGGATGATGTAAAAATGGCCTTTTATGTTTATGGTGGAATGATGGCAATGATGGTTTAGATTCAAGAACATGATTCAGAGCATTACTTAAACCATGACTTAAACTTTGTCCAGGTGGTGGTCCATGAATATTAATTTGTCCAAATTTTCTTGAAGTTTCAGCTCCTTTCCGATCTTGAATTTCAGACTGGGTACTTTTAATTTTGATATTTAAACTCAAACTCTGCTCGATAAATAATCCCAAAACTAACAAAATTTGAAGCCGCCAAATAAACTCACTTTTGGACATTTTTGCTTTTATGTTTTAGAAAAAAAAATTGTTGATATCCTGTCAAAATATTTTTAACAAATTAATAAAGGATTAGATCAAAAAAAACTTACACATGTATCTACAAATGTCAAGTAGTTCAAGTTTTTTGTATCCTAAAATGAAACCTGCAAGTTCAATGTTCAACAATCAAAGGCAATTTAACAGTTTGTTTTTTGCTTGGTTCATTGTGTAAATTGTGCATTTTTTTAGGTTTAAAAAACCTGTCTTATTTGACCCAAACACCTACTAAAAATCTATAATATTAATATGTCAGTTTCAGTATGGTATAGCAGGTTTGAAATTAACTTTATTCATTCATATTATATTTCAAACAAACCCTACATTTGCATTACATAGTCTTATATTTGAGCTAAAGATATTCTGAAATTCACGAGTAAAAAAGCTCGTGAATTTTAATATAGGTAATGTACATACCTAGGTATTATTATTGTTCAAATTCAAGATTAGTCGGTAAGTAATATAAGACTTTAAGTTGACACTAAACCGGTTTAAGTATAGGCAAGAAATTAAATTTTTACTCATTAAATAAATCATTATTATATACGGATAATGGTTAATTTTGAAGATCCTCATTTTTTTTATATGAAGTATACCTATAATACCTACCTTATTTTCTAATAGATACCTTACCTACCTATGTATAATTTTGAAAATTAGCATTTGAAATGGAAATCTTAAATCAGCTTTGTATATATTTAACGTATTTATCAAAATAATTCTCAAAATTATGATAGCCATTCATTTTACTCAGATTTGTTATACACTTTTGGGCTAAGAATCTTCAAAATGATAAGAAATTCTGCTGGTCTGAAACATTTAAAAAAAATTAAATATCCTGTATAAGTATGTAGGTATAGTATGATGGTAAGTACCTATATATGCGAGTAGTATGTATTCTACCTGTTTTACTTAATCATATCATTATCTATTAATTTAGGTAATCTATTAAATACCTTACTTATCTGACTGATCAAGACAATTTCTGAACATCCACGTGTCAGTAACCAATAAATTATTTAAGATTTTCTGGATTTTTTTTTAATTTTAGTAATAGAACTTGCCTATATCGAACCTTAGTTAACCTATATCAAGGCATATCATATCATATTATCTATTAGATACATCAATGTAGAGCACTAACTATAATTATTAGGTAAGGTTCTAGAGGTATCCTGCATACTCTAAATTAAAATAACACGACGTATATATTATACGCAAGAACCCAAAAATTTACAAATTATAACATAACTTATATTTATATTTGAATTACATATTTACTCGCATATATTTGTGGAATATTTTCCTATTATTCAACTGGAAAATGTTTTGAGTTTGAGTCAATCAAACTCAAAATTTACGAAATAATCTTAATTTTTTTAGGAACATCGATTATATACGACAATAACAATATTCTTTATTAAATTAAGCACTTATATCTATAATTTACTTAATTGTCTCCATATTTCCAGACATTTGGAATTTAGAACTTAGAATTAGAGTATTTGACATGCATTTATGTTTAGGTATACACAAATTTAGGTAACTTTTAATTTAGAAATTTGGATCCTTATTTTAAATGGAGACCTCAACAATACCTTCAATAAATTCAACTTTACTGGATCTTGAAGAAGTTATAAATGAGAAGAAATTCGATTGGCCCGAGTATCTTGTATTTTCTGTAATTTTATTCATTTCAGGATGTATAGGTATTTATTTTGGATGCTTTGGTTCAAAGCAAAGTTCTCAAAAAGAATTTTTAACTGGTTTGTTGAAATTTAAAATTTTTTTAAAAATTTCAAAAACCCATTTTATTAAATCTTTAAAGGTAATAGGCAATGTAAGCCATTTGAAATTGCCCTAAGTCTACTATGCAGGTAATAAAATAAAAGGTAAATCTAAATTGTAATAAACTGTAAAATTTCTAATTGAATAATATTTTTTCAAGTTCTATCTCTGCAATATCTATGCTTGGAATTCCATTAGGTTAAAGATTTATATAGACTTCAAAATTATAATTTTAAACTCTGACTTTTTTAATAGAAACATATAAATATGGACTTCAGTTTAGTTTCTCTCTACTAGTTCTAATCCCATTAACCCTTGTACTCTACTATGTTTATATACCTGTATTTTTTTCACTTGAATTAACTTCCGGTTATGAGGTACTATTTACTAATTCTTACACACATTATTTATGAATGATTTTATCAATTTTCCTTACTTATTTCAAAACAAAATTTTCTCTTTTAGTATTTTCAAATGAGATATAATAGTCAAGTTCGAACTTCCGTTTCAGCCATTTCAATTCTTTACATGGTATGTAGGTATTTATGAATTATTTATATTTATCAAATATCTAGAAAAAGCATCATTTTTGGCCTTTTTTGCACCTTTTAATTATTTTGAGATTTCAAAATTCAAAAGAATTTCAAAATAAAATCCAAGCTAAACTTAAAATAAAACCAAATCTCAAAAAAAAAATCATTAAGTTCCAGCAAAAACTGATAATCTAATATTATGTTCTGAGAATCTATGTGAAATCTGAACTGAATCTGAATCTGAATCTGCTGAATTCTGAATTTCATTTCATCAGATTCAATTTACCCCGAGGCAATTTGAGATTTTTGCAATTGATTTATATCCATATAATTCAGCTCTGTCAAACCAAGCTTTGGCC
Organism: Nanhermannia cf. coronata Gr-Ori-00579; assembly: GCA_034699045.1. NCBI lineage: Eukaryota > Metazoa > Arthropoda > Arachnida > Sarcoptiformes > Nanhermanniidae > Nanhermannia > Nanhermannia cf. coronata Gr-Ori-00579. The sequence continues at coordinate 4,860 of JAQIXA010000323.1, forward strand.
TATACTACTTATAATCAGTACACTGTACACTCATTTATTGTACGTAAAAATGAGTCCAAAGTCTGGTTTTTTCACGCAACAATTAAACAAAATTCATATTAAATAAGATTTCTCTGGACATTTTAGATCCCTTATTTGTCAGCAGTCGTATATGGACCGGCCATTTCACTCTCATTGGTCACTGGTTTAAATCACAACATTTTTGTTGTCGCAATTTTTGTTGTCTGCACTTTTTATTCATCTTTGGTAAATTAAAATTTCTCAAAATTTTAATTAAGTTTAATGATTTTAATGAAAATAAAGGGTGGATTAAAAGCAGTATTAGCAACAGATGTACTTCAAGGTTTGGTCATGATCACAAGTCTATTTGTGATTGTTATCAAAGGCCTGATTGACTGTGGTGGTTTTAAAATCCTCTGGTCAAAAGTTCAGCAGGGAGAACGAGATGAATTTTTCAAGTAAGTTAAGCATCTATCTATCTATCTAGTAAGTTAGTCAATTTCAATATTTTTGCATGCCCTATTTATTTCTAATTATTTTTATTTAACCTATTTTGAAGCTTTTCATTAGATTCAAATGTTCGGTATACAGTATTCTCGACACTTTTGGGGTCATTTACCATGTGGTTGACTGTCTATGGGTCTAGTCAAAGCAATATCCAGAGATATGTATCCTTGCCTAGTATGAAGGATGTCAAAAGGTTATAATCTAGACTAGATATTACCTATACTCTATTAAAAATTAAATCACTCAAGCTCTGAATAGGCAAAATTTGGCCTAATCAGGTAAAATTGAGACCAATAAGCTGACTTTTCAGAGCTTAAATTGAGGTACTCAGCTCAGCATACGATTTTTGATTCACAAAGAGCGTATTAAAAAATTTTCAAGACATTTTGATTTTTTTAGTGCCCTACTAATCAATCTAATATCTCTGACCTTGACACTTGGACTTTGCTATTTTTGCGGATTACTTGTGTATGCCAAATACTATGATTGTGATCCAATAAACTCAAATGTAAAATCTCTTAAATAACACTTTTTTTATTATAAATTAAATAATGCTTTTATAATTTTTTAAAGCAAATTAAAAATCACGATCAAATGATTCCCTTGTATACCCTTGACACTTTGAGCGATATCCCAGGCCTCAGTGGATTACTCGTTAGTGGTATAGTCTCGGCGAGTTTAAGGTAATTATTGAAATTTTATGAAATATTTTTAGGTATTATTTCAAGTCTTTTTTATTAGCACTGTGAGTAGTGTACTCAACTCTCTACCTGCTCTAATTACTGAAGATTTTATTAAAAAATGGAAACCAAGCTTGAGTGATACACAATTAAGTACCTTAAGCAAAATAATTACAGTTTTGACTGGTTTAATTAGCTTCAGTATGGTATTTTTAATCGAACTTCTTGATGCGAATATTTTACCTACTGTAACTTCACTTATTGCTGTTGTTTGCTGTCCAGTTTTAGGTAAAAACCATATTTAAAATTTCAGAATTCATAGAATATTCAAATTTTTACTTGATTTTTACGAGTATTTTACTTTTAGGACTTTTTTCTCTTGGGATGTTTTGTCCTTGGACTAACTCAAAAGTAATTCAAAATATTTTTACATGGGATAATTTTGCATCTAATCTAGGATTATATTCATGTTCGCTTGACTTGATTATAATTTAGCTGATTATGATTGCATTTTTGAAAAATATTGAGTTTGTAAACTTGTAAAAAATCTTTTTTAACACTTGCCTTGCAAATTGTAATCATGAAAAAATATCGAATAGGTTAATACATATTGATTGGAACATGTTTATTTGATTTTAATTTTTTTAAATAGAGTGCTTTGATTGGATTTTTTGGCTCGATATTTTTAATGTCCTTTCTCGTAATTAGTGGAATGATTTATAAAGCTCGATTTGAAGATCCAAGTTTAAAACCTTTGAGTACTTCAGGTTGCTTATTCAATAGTTCAACTATAGGAGCATCAAGTTTAGCAGAAGACAATTCTCAATCTACTGAAGAAGATAAAAGCAATTTAATACATTTTCTATTGATGTCACACATGTACTACCCACCTATATCGGTTAGCCTTGTTTTTGCTATTGCAAATCTTTATATGCTCATTACTGAAACATCTACTAGTCCAAAGTCGAAGAAAAAATTATCTAATCAACCTGTTAATAGCAAATTAATAAGTCCACCTTTTATCAAATTATATAAAATAATCCTACAAAAGAAAACATTTAAGCAATTAATTACAATTGATGGAGATATTGAAAAATTAAATTCCTCGGTTAAATCAGATTTAAACTTGTTTGATCTTCGAGCTACTGCAGAGGCTCAATCCAAAGATATAATGCCTGTCTATTACTTATCTGTCAAGGATCAATCAACACAAGTAATCCCAAAAAATATTGAAGACCCTGCTATAAATGTAGTAAAAAAATATTAAAAATTTGGTAAAGTTATCAAAAGTTTCATTATTTTTATAGCACCTTTGACCATTGCAGCATTGATTTGATCTTTATCCTGCCTATACAGTCTACTTCAAACGATTACAAATATCTATATCTAAACCTTTTTAGTAAATAAGTTATTGAATCATTAATATTAATATGCCATATCAGTTTAAAATAGTATAGGGTACTTAACTTTGTGTTTAGAATTAGAATGTAGAATTCTTTGTATTTTACGTTTATTTTTTTAAATTTTGGAATTGATATATACTTTACGCAAGAAATTGAAAAATAAACGAAATTAAATTTAAAATAATTTAACAACCTTATCCATTTTTAAAATTTTTGGTATTTAAATCTAACTAACATACTTCCTATCTAGCTTATATGATGTGTTTTTAAAAATAAATTAATAATATTGATTTGAAAAAGAATAAGAAAAAGACTAAATGATCTATATTAGATAAATTGATAAAATAATTTAGAAAGACTGATAATATTAATTTTCAACATAATAATAATTTAAAAATTACAAAAAGATTCCATTCATCATTCTCTGTGTATAAGTACATAACCGGCTAGACCAGCTAATAATGCGTATTTTACTTTAGGATATTCATTCATTAGGATTGTAACCATTCCAACATAAGGTAGCAAACCACGAGCTCTTCCAACGATATCTTTTTTAGTTAACCACAGTTGACCAGGAGCATACTGTACAAATATAAAAAAATCAAAATCAAAATCCTGTTAAATTGAAAAATTGTCAATTTACCAGTCCTCGATCATCGACACTATTGTTATCTCCTTTGGTTAAAAATTTAACAGTACCATTGGACCTAAAAATTAGAAAACAAATAAGATTAGAATCCTACAAACTCTTAACTTCAGTTAGAGATCAGATTAAGATTTGGAATTGGGAAATCCGGTCAAAAACTGTCCTGTCACTAGTCACAAAGGATACAAATTACAAAATACATAAAATGACACTTTGAAATGACCAAAGGGTCATTAAGGAAAAGTGTTTATAAAAGTGATTCAGGAGCTAGCCGTGGGGATCTGTATTCTGTGCAGTCAACACGGTCAAAATTGGAACCTCCTGAACCAAAGGCAGTTTACTTTAACATGACTGGATTCCCAAACTAATTAATAACTAAGAAATACAGAGAAATACAAAAACCCTATCTAATTTTATATCTTATACTTATATCTTCTAACTATACTTAATAATACGAATGTACATAAAATAATTTACCTTTCATGGAGTTTTAAAACTCTGTGAACAATTGGAATATCTCTACCCTCAACTTTGAAGACAACAATTTCACCAACACGAATCGGTTCTTGTTCATAATTTGTAAGAAATAGTAAATCTCCTCTATGAAATGCTGGCTCCATTGAACCTCTAAAAAAATTAACAAAATTAATTTGGTATTTTATACTTGCATAGCTTAGCATAGAATAAAACAACATTAAACTTACGATAATACAACAACAATTGGTGATTCCTATATTCATAAATGAACCATTAGTTAAAAAAATTAAATTCTTACATAGTTAATATATGATTTAATAAAAAGTCAAAATACTTACCGAGCCGGTGACGACCATTAAACCTTTCCAGATCATAAGGGCAGAACTAACTATCATACCAAAACTTAAAACTTGGTACAAAAACTAGAATGAACAAAAAAACATTTATTATTATTGTAATTGTGACCTGCCTGACCTAACTTAAATGTGCTTTGGCTATTTAAAAAAATATACTTAGGTACCTGCCGCTTATTCATCCGACGTAAATCTTCGAAAACATCCATTTTATTGTAAAAATCCAGACTTGACCTCAAAAAACTAAAATGACCCCTCAAATGACCACTGTACTGATCATAAATACTTATGTGTAATAGTAATAACAATTAGGTAATTGAACAATTTGGTAAATTATTTAAAACTGAAATCTGTCAGCTTACGTGTTTTACTTTTACTTACAAAAATGTATCGTATCACAAAAATCAATATGGAATTTTGAATAAGGATTTTGGTCCCACTAAATAACGGCCTTTTCTTTAGCTAAAAACCAGAAACGTTTTTTCCATATTTGGGATTCGATTTGTGATTGTGAGCTTATTGCATTTCTAAAACTTTGTTTCAAAAGTTCAGAGTTCAGCTCTGTAAAGCCAGATATTGAACTTTATTTTACAAAACAATAATAAATAAGAAAATGGTTTTTCAGAACTGGATTAAATCAAGAGAACATAAAAAATAATCTACATCTCTTGCTTTGTAAAGAAAAAATAAATCAATTTTCTTTCAAAATATGATCGAGTCGAGTCTAGAGATATAGAAACTAGAGATATAGATCGAAATCGAAACTACAGAAACCAGAGACAGAAACCAGAGGATCAGTGGAGTGGAATCTCTCTTTATAATTCGAGTTTATAATTACATTGTATTAGGTTATTATGTTTCTAATTAAAAAGTTTTAGGGATTTCAATTTCATAATATTCTCTTATAAATAATCTTTATTAAAAGTTAAAATGAAGTCTCATACATAATTTAATAGATAGAGATAAATATTAATAATAAAGTACCAAAGTGAGTCACTTTGGTACTTTAATTAAGTGACATTATAATTAGATTTATGGATTTATATTACTAAAAAAACTAACGAACTTTTTAAATTAAAATGCATTATAGTAATCGATTATCAATAGAACTAGAAACATATACTAATAGTAAGGTACTCATAAATACGGATATTTGTATGTAATCTAAATAAAAAAAATTTTGAGTGCAATTTTATTAAGCTAGTAATTATAAATCGATAAACATAAACCGAGAAAGTACAAAATATCTGTAGTACTTTTTTTGCAACTTTCTCGATGCTATACTTATACGACTATACAAATACTAGTGCCTAACTTGAAAATAAAAGGTTAAAAATTGGCATTGTCCTTAGATTCCTTGCCTTGATTTTGACATTGACGCTTGATCTTTTAATACGAGTATTTGTGCTGTATTTCACATATTTTTTGTACTTACCCTGTAGCGTAGTAGTATGTATACCTGCTGTATTTTTTTAGAATTTAATCAGTGCAATTTCTGCAATAACTAGGTACTTGCAAAAATCGATCGTGCAAAAAGATTTTAGTTTTATTATAATCGAGATTTGGAGAAGTGTGATTCAATTTACAATTATAGTTTATTTTTTATTATACATACTCTGTAATATAAAAATGAACACCGATTCAGAAGATACTTTCCCATTTCCAACATTGTCATATAGTGATTCATTAAAAATTTGGCCCACCTCTGGACGTCACATATTGTCCCACTATACCGGAAGTAATATAATACTTTATCTCTCAACTCCTGAGAATATAGCTAGGACAGTACTAAACCATCAGAACTTTCGATATAATCATTCTTATGCAAATATCAAGTGGCTTCTGACCCCAACATTTGTAGGGATTATTCATTCAACTTTTTGGGCTTCAAAATTTGGACAAGAAAGAATCCTAGCACTGACTGTCACACGTGAGGGCTTTGAGGACATTTTACAAGAAGCATGTTCACAATTTGACACTGATCAAGAAATATACCACGATAATAAAGACATTTTCAATTTGGATTTGAAGTCTGGATATGTTGGTAATGGTCAAGCTAGTTTTGAATGGCTACAAGGGATTAAAGATCCACTAGAAGGGGGAAATAATTTGATCAATTTAGAATTTCTATTCTTGAGGTTGGGTAAAGGGGCCTTGACAAGATTTTTATTTGATTCGATAGTATATATAGAAGATATCACAAGATTTGTTCGAAAACAGAGACTTAAGGTAAAGAGCAAGAGTGAAGATCAAAATCAAAATACAATGGACCTCCCCGAAGAAATCCCATATAGATTTAAAAATGAAAGTTTAGTTGAGAAGGTTGGAATTGACGAGATTCCAACAGATAAATGGACACCACCAGATGAAATTGAATCCGATATAGATGAGTCTGAAGATGATATTGATGAGGATCGGATCTCAATTTATTCCTCATATTCAGAGTCTGACCAAGATTATGAAGATCCTGATGTCAAAGAATTCAAGTTACCCATATTTAAAGAGATCTTGTAATATACCTATATGAATGTAATAAACGTAAATAAAACTATTTCATAAATATTGACATTGACATTTATATTTATAACTATAATTTGCTGAATTTAATCGTAAATTATAAAAATATTTCATTGCGTAAATAAAGTATGTATCTGAATCTGAAATCTGAATCCAGCGACTGGTGTTTCTTATAACTTATAGTGGGTATGAAAATTCTGGTTTGATTGAATTTATTTAAATATAGGAAGATATTTTTTATATACGAATACGAAGTAATTAAAATTAAATGCTTACATAGTATTATCATAGAAGAACCTGTTATGCTTGCAAGAAAATGTCAATACGGCCCGTTTAAATACATTTTTATGTATTTAGCTTAGCACTACTACTTTCTTTTTAACAAAATACCAACCAAATTAATCTCAAAATTATAAAATTAAACATTTTTGAGGATTTGAAAGTTCTTAATTATAAGCTAGTATTAGAATTGATGTTAACTTATAATTTTTTCATTTTAATTAAATCAGGTTTGAAAAATTAGTATGGACGTATGTATGAACTTGGACCTCAATTTCATCAGGTATCTTATTGTAGGGTATCTACTTGTCAATTGAAGTCAAAGTTTGGTTTATCAGACAATTTAATGATAAAAATAAATCCATAAATCCAATCCCGAATTCTGCATACCTTATATCTGTAGTTTTTGTAAATATTTTGAAACTGAAAAAATGATCATAAAAAAGTCTTAATTTAAAAAAAAAAATAGTATGCCTATAACAATACTACACTTGCATTCATCTCTGAAATATAATTCATCTTTAAAAACGATATTTAGAGCCCAATTATCTCATATTATTAAACTTCTTCAAGTACAACTTTACAACACATTACCATTACACATATGGAACTTTGACTTTGACTTAATAAAATACATTTTATCCTGAAAATGATAGATGATTAATGACACCACCACTATAAAAACTAGGTATATAATATCAGGGCAGTTTACCTTCCCCATTAAACTGCCAAAATATGCTCTTTCAGAGCTGAATTAGACGATTATTAGAAAGAAAACTTTATCAATCAACAACAAAACAACACAATTAACAACAAAAAAATCAAAAAACCATCTCAATTTGCCTCAAACATTTTCGATTATCTTACGAAAAATTGTTTGTCGGTTGGAGTTTCGTATTTAGAATTTTTGAGAGAGTGAACTTTTTATTTTATTATTCATTCGAATTCGAATTCGATCGGTGAAGGTGAAAGACCATAAAAAGAAAAATTTTTAATTTTTTTGATCTCGCTATCTAATTTTATTTTTATTTATAATTTTAATTATCTTGAGTGTCAATTTTACCTTACTACTATTTTAATTAGTTAACTGCCTTACATTCCATCACTGCGATAAGTACTCGAAAATTGTCCATTTTTTGCACTTTTAATTGTCATTACCTACTTGTATTGCTGAAAGAAATCATCAAAAAGAAAGGTAAGTGTCAATGTCAAAATTAATAATTGTTTAATAAGTAAAAGTAGGTAAATAAAATAAGGATTTAAGGTACAGTAAAACTTGTATATAGTGTACAATGTACTTTATAGGTTATTAAAGATAATGGCACCGATAAAATGGTCCCTTTAGATTTAGATAGGATTTGTAATGTAATCTAAGCCCAAGGCCCAACTACTGTCTATTTATAAATGTCAAATAATTTATGTAATGTAGGCACTTTTTTACGGTTCCAAGTATGTTTATGTACGTTATGAAGAAGTTTCTGGCATCTTTATAAGTTTATAAGGGACAGGCCTACTGTAAAAAGGTCCCTTGAGATAGGTCTTGTAAGCTCCACTATCTATTTATTATAAAGGTCAAATAAATGTAAGGTAGAAATTTTTGCCTCCATAATAAGGTCAAGGACACCGATAAAAAGGTCTCCTGCCCTGAGATCGGACTTGTAAGTGTAAGACCAACAATTTAATGTGGTCAAAGGTACTTTTACGGTTCCTTGTAGGTGTAGGTGTAAGGCTACATTATAAAGAAGTTTCTTTTCTGGTTTAAATTTTGTTTTAATTTATGTTTTAATTACAATTACAGGTACAGGTACAGGATTAATTGCAAGCTGAAGAACCTATGAAGATGGTTGAAATTTGGAATTAAAGGACCATTGACCACCTACTGTAACTACAATTGCTAAGCAAGTGTGTGACAAGTAAATAATAATTTAACTACCCACATCACATTTCATTTTCATTCAAGATTAATAAGTATTAAGTATTTTATAATACGAAGGTGTTCAACATAATAATATTACCATTAAATTTAATATTCTAAGCAAGATTTCATTCCAAGTAATAAGATAGAGTTGGATTTGGATTGCTTTTCTCTACTACTACTACTACACTACGACTACTCCTGCCTACACAATAAGAAATTTACCATACTACTACTATTATAATACTTGACAAGACAACTTTATCTCTATTATTCTTAATTACTTAACTCAACTGACTATTTGAGATTTGAGAGAAGGCCATAATTTGCTAATTGTAATTCATGATTTCCATTTGTACTGACCACCTTTGTTGGCTTTGTTATTGATTGCATGATTACCAAAAACGCCTTTTTTATTGTCAAGTCTAATCCGACGAATTGAGAATTGGCCTTACAAGAATGTGAAATGAATGCATTTTGAAGTTTTATAAGAATACAACATCAGTGTCAGTTTTAAGTTTTTACTGTTTCCGACTCCGACACAAAGGAGATAAGAAAGGAGGCAAATCATTCATTTGTTACCTAAATCAATCAAGAGGCCAGAAGCTATTTATATGAGAGCTAATAGAAGAAATTATTTACAATGTCATTGGTATCAAAAAACCATCATTTCATGGAGAATAATAATGATGAAGATAACGAAGATGCAACAAATGTTCGAGTAGCACTTCGGTAAGTTATTTTTTAGTATTTTCCATTTAATAGCAATATCTTAGATCTTGCCTTGCTTATTTATAGCTTTTAATAGATACCTAGGAGTAGATTTTATTTATTTTTTGTAATATGATGGATAAGAAATGCTAAAAAAATATAAGTAGTAAGTACTTGGTATAAAAGTTTAGGTTTGAGTTAGAGTTAATGGGTCAATTTTTCTCTTTATAAAGTAAGTACCTAAGCATAACATTTACATTTAGCAGTACATTTACTTATATAAAAATGATTTATTTGCATACTTATGATTGTAGCACACTTCAACGTAAAGCAAGAATATTGTTCATTTTCATTAACTTTAACTAACAAAATTGTAGTCAGTAAAAATTGTAGAATGACTCTCGACTCGTACTTAATTTGTGTTTGAAGGTTATAAGAGAATGCTTTATTTGCTTTTCGTTTATTTGAATATTGTTTTTCAAATTTTAAAAGGCTGAATCTGAGAATTCTGAGAGATGTATGGTTATCGGTTATGGTAATATTCATTTACTCTTACAACTTACATTAATCACTAACAAGATTTTTTCGTATTTGCATTTCATACATATTTTTGTTGGCTAAATTACCAGAAATATGTAGGGTACAACTTACAACATATTTATATACTTATTATATCTGAACAAAGTATAAAAATGAGTTCCTTTGTCCGCATTAATACATTACATATTTTCTTATTGGTTTCTAACTTCTTGACTCCTAATTATTTAGATTTTATTATTTCTCTTTTTGTATTTTTATCTCTATAAATGTAACATGCAAGATCTTAAAGAATTTATCAGTAGGTATATTCAGTATCCATGCATGTTTTTACATAGAATATGAAAGAGACAGAAGTTATGTTTAGGCTTTAGATTTTAACTTTCTCATTTTCATTTTCCAAATAAAAATGTAATCGTGACTTTTCATCGATTACGAGCATCAATATCAAAGATATGCTAAAGCATTTATGTTAAGTATTAGGAGGTATTTATTCAGATACATATTTTTCATACCCTACTAAAAAAATTGACATGGCCCTAAGCCCCTAAGGTAATAGTATTTAGTATTTCTTACTCTAACTCTAACTCTAACTCTAAAATTGTATTATGTATTACAAGATAAGATATCACTATTGCTTTATGCTATGCTTTGCTATGATAAATTATAATAGGTTAACTTGTAAGGAATTTAATTTATTCTCTTTCTTTTTATTCACCTAGGATTCGACCGAGTCAAGCTAAAGAAATAATTGAGGGCTGTCAAAAATGTACTGAAGTATTACCTGGAGAGAATCAAGTTCAAATTGGTAATAAATATTTATGTTACCTAAACCTATCTAATGATTATGAATTGCTTGTTATGCTAATACTAATATTGAAGTAATATCAATAATTAATTTACCTATTTAGGATTCATTTTTAAATTCTAGTTGTAAATATTTTTTTATTTTTCAGGAACCACTCATGCATTTACATACGATTTTGTTTTTGATACCGATATTCTACAAGTTCAAGTATTTGAATTAATAAAACCCTTACTTGATGGAACTCTACGTGGTTATAATGCTACAATTTTGGCTTATGGACAGGTAATTGAATTAGCAGCAGTAGTAACTACATATAATATAAAAATAATGATTAAGAAAATGAATGATTATGAATTTATTTATAAATCATGATATGACTCTTTTTAAATTTAGACTGGGTCTGGAAAAACTTATACAATGGGAACAGGTTTTGACCTTAATATTAATTTAGCTGATATAAATATCGAAGTGGGGATAATTCCAAGAGCTGTAGACTACCTTTTTTCTCGGATTGATGAAATCAAACACCAACAGTTAGAAAATAATAAGCCTGTATCGGAATTCAAAATAACTGCTCAATTTATTGAATTATATAATGAGGAAGTCATTGATTTAATTGAGCAAAAGGTAAGTAACTTGATTAATGAATAATATATTTATATGTACATTTATATTGAAAATGAAATGTTTACTAAATCTTAAATCACTGGTTTTATATTTTTTATAGGCGAATAATCGATCTGCTGATAAAATAAAAATTCACGAAGATATTCATGGACAAATATATTTGAATGGTGTATCAACCAAGGAAGTTAAAAATGCTCCAGAAACTTTGGAATGCTTAAGAAATGGTGCTCTGTGCAGGTAAGCAAGCTATTTTTTAATAATAATTTATTTATTAATAAAATTGTTCAATTCAAAGTAATATCTCTACTTAAACTTATATTTATATTTATCTTAGGACAACCGCATGTACAAATATGAATGACCAGAGTTCACGATCACATGCTATATTTTCTTTATTTATTAATCAAAGAAGATTTGTAATGGTAAATTATTAATTACTATTTATTATTTAAATTATTTATTTAGGTACACTTATGTAATTATTTTTATTTTGTGTATTTTACTTAGGTTGATGGAGATGAAGATCCTGGAGAGCAAGCTGCTCCTGATTTTGAATCATTATCTGCAAAATTTCATTTTGTTGATTTAGCTGGAAGTGAAAGATTGAAAAGAACTTTAGCTGAAGGTAATTTTTTTTAAATTGGAATTAAAGTGATTAAAAAATCTTTTAATATTTTATAGGAACACGAGTTAAAGAAGCAATCAGCATTAATTCTGGCTTACTAGCTCTTGGAAATGTTATTTCAGCACTTGGGGTAAACCTTAAACTATCTGTAGTATTAACACTTACCATTAAGAGAAATACTTCTTTAGATCTATCAGGTTGATTAGGATTAAGTCCAGGTCTATTTACTTATGATTTTTTACATTTCTATTTCCACTAGGATACGCAAAGAGTATCTGGAGCAAAAAATCATGTTCCTTATAGGGATAGTAAACTGACACGACTTTTACAAGATTCTTTGGGTGGAAATTCGCGTACCTTAATGATTGCTTGTGTTTGTAAGTTTCAAAACTAAGAATAAACAGGTTATATATTTTTAATTAAAAACATTAATGTTCTATTTTGTTGAATAGCTCCATGTGATCGCGACTTTGTTGAAACATTGAACACTTTAAAATATGCAAATCGGGCAAGGAACATCAAAAATAAAGTTGTTATCAATCAAGATAAGAGTAGTAGAACTATAGCCTTACTCAAATTAGAGATTACTAATCTCAAGTTAGAACTTTTGGATTATAAACAGGTAATAAATAAATATATTATAAATAAAATCTATTAATTATTGTGATATTTAATTTGTAAAAGCAAACGATTGATTATTAATTTTTTTAATTTATAGGGCAAACGTACTGCAAATTCGAATAATGATGATTCAATATCTGATACATATAATGAAAATTTAGTTCTACATTCTGAACTTAATCACATCAGAGAAAAATTGAAATCGTTGCAAGATGCAATTGATATTTTAAATACTAAAAATGCTGAACTTTTAGGTATTTAATTTAATTTATTATTATATTCTAAATCCTACTTCTATTTTTAATTTATAACTTGATTATTAAAGTATGTTTTCATTCTTTTATACAGCCGAAAAACATTTTATGATAGCTACTCAAAATGAAGACAAAGGAATCATAAATGGCGATGAAGAATCAGCGGAATTTAATTTTGTTGTGAATTATTTAAAAGAAATTGAAGACTTACGTTCAAAACTTCTGGAAATGAGTAGTGAAAATGCTCGTTTGAGGTCAAAAGTTACATTCATGAGTCCTGGCAATACTAGACCAGTAACAGCTGAAAGTGTCATCAAATCAGCTCGAGAAGAAATTGAAAGAGAAAGAGAAATTATCTTAAGTAGAAGTAAGCATAGAATTGAATTTGAAAACTCACATTCAGAAAATGAGAACTCAGACATTGAAGAAGAAGAAGAAGATGGTAATAATTCAGAAAACGAGAATAATGATGATGAAATAGTTAACGGAGAATTAAATGAACAATTATTGGAATTGAATAATGAAATAACAACTAAACAGCAATTGATTGAGCAATTGGAAGTGAGTCAAAAAAGAATGGATATGATGAAGAGCACTTATGAAGAAAAGCTTTCACTCCTTGTTAATAAAATCAAAATTACTGAAGACGAAAGAGATAAAATGTTGGGAACATTTAAAGACTCTAGTACTAGTTCTAATAATGCTAAATCAAAAATTCGTATGGATTATGAGAAAAAACTTAAGGATATGGAATCTGAATTAGGTAAGATAGATGACAATTTTTAATTTCCAAATTAAATATATCCAAATCAAATCATTACAAATTACTTTATTTTGTTTGTTCATTAAGGTCGATTGAAACAATTACAAAAAGATCATAATAGAGCTATGAAAAATAACAGTTTGAATGAAAAGACAATAGCCAAGCTCCGTGGCGAGTTAGATCTTATGAAGAAGACAAAAGTTAAACTAATGAATCAAGTTAGAGACGACAATATTAAAGCACGAGAACAAGAAAATAAGAGGATGAGAGGTAAATATTTTTTTATTTTATTGTGATTCCTAATTAAATATCTAATTTTATTCATTTTTTTAAAAAGAAATTGCCCAGTTAAAGAAAGATCAAAGGAAAAAAGATATTGCAATTAAGAATTATGAATCTTCTGTTCGAGGTATGTAACAAATTATTGTCTTTTATTTTTGATATTTCCACCTGACTATTAATAATTTTTGCATTGCTTACAGTTAAAGATCAAATACTTAAGAGAAAACATGAGGAAGTGAACCATTTGAAAAAACAAGCTAATTTAAGAAGCAAACAATCAATGGTAAAGAAGAGTCCATTAAAAGCTAAAAATGTATGGACTAAATTAAAGTCATCACTTAGCAAGAATTTGACTGTTAAGCAGACATCGAATCATTTAGGTATTTGTCATTATCATTATTATTATGTATTAGTCACTATTGGATTTGGATAAATAATGCTTAGCAAATTAATTTTCTTTTATTTAAAACAGAAAATGAAATGGAATCCTTAATATTTGATCGAGATCAAATTGTTAAAGAAATGAATGAACTAACCAAAATGAGAGACGCAAAATTAGACGACACGAATGAAATGAGTACAATTGAAAGTGATTTGGATGAAGCCGATTTTCTAAATTTGAAAGATAATTTACTATATGTTGAGGGTAAGAAGAATTTTTTAAATAAGAATAATATTAACTAACTAATCTTTCAAATTATTTTTTAAAGACAAAATCAAGCAGCTTCAAGCGGAAATTGTCCAGTTAGAAGTCAATGAAGAACTTAATCCTAACCTTATCAATGGTCTCAATATTAGCGATATGTCATATTTGATAAATAAAATGTACTCCGAGTCATTTGCCAAATCATATGAGGATGCTTCAATTCGAAGAAAACTTGATGAATTTGAAATTGATAATTCTACAGTAAGTAAAATTTTTTAACTTTCTATTCTATAGTTAGGTATTCTATAGTAGGTATACGATAGTTTTAAAAGAAATACTAATCCTAATCCTAATCCTAATTTGTTTTTATTTTTTATTGCAGTTGAAAAAAGAAAATCAAACTCTTACTGATCTATTATCATTTGTAATTCAAAAAAATCCAGAATTATATCAAGAGAATGAAGAACTAGTGTCAAATCTAAAAAGAAATCATGACAATTTTCTTCAACCACTTGATAGAGCACCAGCTATTAGAAGTTCGGCAAGAAAAGCACGAAGATTAACAAGTACTCCACAAGAATTATTATTGGGAAATACTAATAATAAAGGTAAGAACTTTTTTCAACATTTATTATCTTTAGCTTATTGAACAAATGCATTAAAAGAGAATCGTTTGTATTATAATAGAATTTAGTAATGGAGCATCATCATCATCTGCAAATTCAACTGGATCTGGGCCTGTATATCCAGGGACTGGACGTTTGATGATTCGTCGAAATACTTTCATTGTTCCTCAACCACCTCAACCAATTAGTGCTCGTCCCAGCATTCATGCATCAACTTCGACGTCATCAACGTCATCCACTTCTAGACCATTTTCTAATCACAATCAACGCTTAAACAAGAATAATAATCTTAACAATAACAATAATGATCTCTTTGACACGACGTTTATTAAAGAGTAAACATATTTCTTTTTTAATATTTACTAATTCTTTTCTTAATTTTTTTTCATTTAATAAATTCGGTTAATATTTAATTTTACTAAATATTTGAAGTCGACTTTCTAGCTATTTAATTCACATTCATAACTAAAACTAATGACAATTTAATTATTAATAGAGATGACTTACGAGAAGATTTAACCTCTCAAACGCTTCCTGCTTCTCCAAGTCTTTCGAGGAGAAATGTTTTTGATCGGCTTGTTCCCACATCAGATGAGAATCAGATGACTAATTCCATGATCATCACCAATAATAATATCACAAAGGTTCTTTTCTAAAGTTAATATTGCTTTTAAAACAATGTTTAACATATTTCTCTGCATTTTCTTTCTTTTCTATGTCGTGCTTCTTGCTGATACCATTTTGATACCATTTATAACAAACATCACATCACATTACATATCAATTAACCTCAATCCTTCCAAAAATAATCAGAACTTTCGATCAGCAAGCGCTCATCAGAATAATAATTCGACTTCAGTTAGTTTAAGGAGTATAGGGTCGGCCGAAGGGCATTCGAAATCAGTATTATCCTTAATTTTAAACAATAATGAATTGATTTCAAGTTCGAAGGATTCGACTATTAAAGTAATTTTTATTATTTTATCATTTTAATATTATGGATTTACATTTATTTAAACTAGAAACTCTAAATATCTTTTTTTACTACAAGGTTTGGGATTTACAAAAAAAGATAATTAAATGTGATATCATGTTCCAACATAATTCTCCGGTTCAATGTATTTCTTTAGTCGATGAAAATCTTTTAATCGCCTCTAGTGGAAGTATTGTAAAAGCCTTTGATCTTCGAATGAAAAATTTACCTAATGACATGTGCATTAAAACTATGTTGTAAGTATTTTAATATTAATAGTACCCTACCTATTAATAGTACCTATTATGGAATGCGAATGTCTAATACATATTTCTTTTTTTACTTTTCTAGTTCAAGTGGAAGCAAAGGAATAAATTCGTCAGAAAAGAACCAATCTTTAGAGTACAATATAACTGCGATGGTCGTTAATCAGAGTAAACTATTTACAACATATAATGAAAGAATTCGAATCTGGGATCTTCGTAAATTTAATTCTCTTGGGTTGTTGGCTGGTAAGCATGGCTCTGCTATCATGGCTCTTGCGGGGTAAGATACTTTGCATAAAATCTCAATTAGATTATTTTAAATCATTTTAAAAAGAATATAATAATTTTTTTAAAGAGATTCGAAAAGATTGGTTAGCGGTAGTAAGGACCATTATATCAAGGTAATTTCATAAAACTATTACCTACATAATAATAATGACTTTAACACGATTTTCAAAAATATTTATTTGATACTATTTAAGGTTTATGATTTATCTTCATCGCAATCCCTTGAAGCAACTATTCCAAAAGTTTTGGAGCCTCCGCATTATTCAGGGATTGAATCTTTACTTCTTGTACAAGATACACTGTACTCTGGTATGTTTAATATTATTTTCTACTTTTACTCTGATTTGTGAAAAGGCAATTTGATATTTGCTATAAATAATCGTTCATAATAATAATAATAATTAATCATTTTTTAGGTTCAAGGGATAATTGTATCAAAAATTGGAATCTTGGCCATGGAAGATACGAACTAAGCTATTCTCTGAATAATGCACATACAAACTGGATAACTGGAATGTCTATGTTTAATGATTATATTGTTTCAAGTTGTCGAGATGGATATCTTAAAATTTGGAATCATTCATTCGATGAGTCTGGTCGATTTCCCAAAAAAGAGTTGAACAAAATTGAAGCCCACAAGGGTGGTGTGTTTAGTTTGGCCAGCAACGAATCAATCCTTTTTACTGGATCATTGTAAGTCATATTTCGTCCTTTTCTCTTATATTTATCTCTATCTTTTTTCTATTCTCTCTATTTCTAATTCAATTCTTTAACTGTTTCTCTCTTTCTCTATCATTTAAACATGCAGCTCAGGACAAATAAAATTTTGGCGTCTTTGTCGAAATTCTAGGCGTACAAGTCCTAGTCCAATCAATAAAGTTATGAGTAGTAGCACTGGCTATCTCACGATGCTAAATTTTTAATATTAATTAATTATACTAACCATAAATCAAATTATCAACTTGATCTTTCAACTAATCAAAATACTCAAAATATTAGCATAGTGTTTATCAACTTTAATCTTTCATTAGATGTAGAAAATTACCTATTTAGATTCTAGAATCTAGGTGTTATTAATCTTATTACCCTTATTATGTCTTTATAGAGAAGGGCAAATCAAATTCTGGAAAAGTGAAACTAATCCATTGGAAAATGGAAATTGATCCTGTTTCAGTAAGTATCAGTGATCGTGATATCGATATCCCTATTTAAATCTCCATCCAAAATAAGTCAAAATAGTAGTAGTTAGTATTTGAATTATTTCAATTTATACAAGTACTTTTAGAATAATAATTATTGTGTTTTAGTTTAAATTCTTCTATATGTAGTATTATGTAAGTCGTAATACCTCAATTAACTTACCAGAGTCTCAAAATGTCTCAATTCAACCTGTACCAAATTACCAAATGAAAAGCTATAAATTACCTAAATTATAAATTATAAATAGCAAAATATTCAATAGGTACCTATAATTAGTGTTAGAATAAGCGTATCCTAAAAATAAATATCATGAAATGTTATCAGATCAGAGGAGTTTAAATGGAATCAAAAAAAATCATAACTGACTGAAGAATTAGAAAATTTACGTACTAAATCTAAAATAATAATATATAAAATAGTCAATCGAATGAGTTTAGTTTGGAAAAAGTTAACCTTTAATAAAAATAGTTAGTAAATTATACCTAGTTTTTAATATTTACTTACTTACCGTAGCTAGTAATTTTAATTTTAATAACTTTAATTTCATTCCAGTTTTTTAAGAAATATTTTATTTTTTGTAATTTTTTTTAATGTTTGAACGAAAACAAATCTCATCAAACTTTCAAAATTTTAATCTACTACGAATACGAGTATTTTATTCAGGATTATCTGTATTAAAATATTAAAAAATTAGTTATCTAATGTAATTGTGTGTACCTTACCTGAATAGAATAGGATAATAATTATTGTACTTGATTAGAGGTAAAGTTCTAGATTAGATTAGGTATGTGTAATAGAAATTATAGGGTTGTGTATACCTAATCTAAAAAACTTGTTAAAAAAATTGAATAATATATTTATCAAGATGAATAAATACCTGAAGATATAATATACTGCATCTTAATTATCTAATGAATTGTGTAATAAATAAGTTTTTATTTCGTTTTTTAGAAAATTCTATTTGTTAAAGTCTAGACCATCTTGACATGCTCATGCCCTTGGATGAATATGGACCGTTTATTTTTTTCAATTTTTACCCTGTTATTTCTAATTTCTATCTAATAATTAATAATACATAATAGTAGCTTACATAATATGCATATATAATATGTATAATATGCAAGAAGTCTTATTATAAAAATAACAACGCATAGCGGTCAGCGGCTGATCGTGATTTTAAAATACAGGTCAAAAAACAAAGCAGACAATAAGCTTTTAATTTTTAATTCATTTTTTATTAGGTATAGGGTACTCGTATTTTGAGTTTTTGAGTGTATAGACGTAGAATATGTACTTGCATACGACAATGAATGAATATTTCCAGCTCAAGGGCATACGTATACGCAAGAAACGCATGAATCTTGAACTTGAAAGCAAGCTAATTAAATTTCTTCACTAAAATTTTTAATTAGGTATCTATATGATAAAGCATCAATAAAGTAATAATACTTTATTCTATCCTTTTAAACTAAATTTCGAAAACCTCAATTTTGATTCAAAAGTTTTTTTTAAAGAAAAATAATTCTTATTTAATATATACCAATATGAAGGCTAAATCTGTGGCCAATTAAAAGTGATGATTGAGCATTACTAATCCTGTACACACTGTAATTATTAGATAATCGAGATCTCGATAATCGAATCGAGATCTTCGAGCCCGAAATTTTTACATAAAAAACTAAAACTTACAAATTGTAATAAATTGATTCGAGTTGGAGTATTCAATATTCAATTTCAATATAAAAAATAGGCCGAAAGGCAAATCAAAATCAAAATATTTGGAAGAATAACAATAGAGATTATTTTTTATATCTTTATAGATCCTTTATAGGGTAGGTACAGCAAATCGAAAGATGAATTTGCTCGACAATAATTATACAATTTGTTGAGGAACAAATATCCGGCAATAATGCAGGCAAAATCTTAATTAAAAAACTCAAAGAATTGCAGAATACGTACTTACTACATAATATAGAAAAGAATATGTAAGTATTCTTTATGTTTTTATTGAAGGTAATAATGATGTTATTATTAGATGTTATTATTAGAATTCTGTATTGTCTACTTATTAATTGATAAGAATCTAATTAGTCAACTTTTTTAAAATGGGCTTACAAATCAGAACAAACACCCAGTTCGTTCTACCCTTCTTGCCTGAGCTGAGAAGAGAAAATCCAAAAAAAAAATCCAAATCCAAAATACAAATTATACAAATTATATATCTTATCTTAAGATCCCCAAATGGAAAAATTTCTTATACTTCAAGTACTGCTACTGCTAGTTGTAATATTCACTTGTAGTAAATTGACTTATGGATCAAGTCAGGGTCAGGTAGGTACTGCAGAAACCTATCAAAATGAGGTATATCCTCAAGTTGTCCAGCATTATCCAGCTTATGATGGTAATTCAAAATTCAAAATATTGTATCTAAAATCTAAAATGAATCCCTGGTCTAGCAGGTAGTGGTTATTATTCAGGACCGATTCCGAGTATGAAATCTCAAGGATATAGTCCAGTAGCAGTTGGCAAAAGAGAATCATCTGTTATTGAGTATGGTGGATATGACTCTCAGGATGTTTCAGGTAATTTTAGATACAATTTTGTATCTAAAATTTTTTACCCAAAGATATTTTTTAAATATCTGGGCATTTGACTGAAAAAGCAAAATTCGCCCGAGAAAACAGGATGAATAATATACATAATTAATAAACATTTTAATAATGAATTTTATTTTATTTTATTTTAATTTAATTTGAGGTCATGGTTTTCCTGGTCACAAGTGTCTTTTGGCCCTTTTAAAAGTTGGACTTAAAGGCGGGTTAGTTATGGGAGTTGTAAAAGGCGTTGCTGTTACCCTATTACTTATTTTCCCCCTTTTATTCATCAATGGTGGAATCCTGTTCTTGATCAAAGGTTAGTTTTTATTTTGTATAAAAATATTTAGATGAAAGTTCTTATCATGGACATTTTTTAAAATTTAGCCATACTTATGATGATCTTACCACATGTCAAACTACCTGCGATAGCAGCATTGCTTCAAGTACTTTTCCCCAACACAGCGACCACACCAAATCCGAATATTCAAACTACACCGAATCCACTACTTACACTACCCACTGTTCCAACAGGTACGAGATTATAATAATTTAAAAATTATATTTTTAAAGTTTATATTTTTTTTCTAGTCCCTACAGTTCCAACAGGACTACCAGTTTCAGGTCTCATTCCAGGAGGTTTCAATCCAAGTAATTTTAAATTAGGGTTATGACATGACTTGTATAGTTTTTGTTTCATTTTTGAGCAGATTCCTACCAAGCATCTGAATTAACCAAGTTAGCCAATCGAGTAGTAAAATCTGATAGTAAATGCCTTGAAAGGATATTCTGTGAAATGAACAGAAAAGCATATCTCGATGAAAATGCCGTTCAGGTCGAGAGCTGGATTAAAACGTATGCTGAAATATTCTTAAAAGCTTTGTTGATTTCAAATATGTATACTATACAAAATATAAAATATAAGCTCAAGATTATATCATCTTAGCATATGCTAAGATGAATTTGATTTGAATGATCAAATTTGTATCTGTATCTTCTAGGCACATGGCCCGATCAGACAAGGGCAAGAAGCTTCAAAAACGAGTCAAAAATGTCCAATTGAACAATAAAGATTGCACTGTTTTTGATTGTAATCCGCAAATTTTGTCCAATATAAGGTACATGATATGATATAGGTATATGATTCATATTTTTAGCATTACAAATTTAATGCTTGCTTGTATTTTTCAGGTATTCTTTTGACTGGTACGACAAATAAAGTTACACAAAAATCAAACAATCCTCCTATCAATGGTTTGTAAACCATACCCAAATACTCATTATTTTTATAAATTTCGATCATAATCAATTGTTCATTTTATTTTAATTTATTTAATTTATACCATAAATTAATTCAGCTATGTTGAATGTATGTATGAACTTCAATATTAATTCACTTGTGTTATTGGGAATTGGGGTCAAAGTCTAGTTTTTCAATGTAATGTACCTAAATAAATATGTAAAATGTTTTTTTGAAAAAAGCCTGAAATTTTTCTTTCAATTAATGGTATCCAAAAGTTAGTTAACTCGGTATAATATAAAATAGTAAAAGCATTCATTCACATTTTAGCAAAACTAAATAAATCTGGTTTTTCACTGCCAAGTCCAAGTTAATAGAAATGTATCTGATTTTTTGGAAAAAACCCTGAAAATGTAAATTTTTGTTTATTATTCGATTCTAACTACTTGCATATCAATTGATCAATTCTGACAAATCTCAATTAATCTAAATTATACATTCATTAATAATGAATATTCAGTAATATGGTCAAACATTTTGACTAGATGATCAAAATCTAGTTTTTCAATGCTGAACAATGACAATATAAACAATAAAAATAATATACCTAACTTGTACAAGATCCAGTGAATTTTATTGTTTACTCTATGTAAATTATATTCAATTATTTCAGCTCTCAGCTCTGATAAACCTAAATCGTCCTCTTCATATCTACATATCTTACTTGTATATGGATGGTCAAAATCTGGTTTTTCAAATACCTATATTTTATTTAAAAAAATGCTCAAAAAAAGCCAAAATTTGGAAACGTTTAATAGTAGAGCCGGCCGAGACTAATAAATGATAAATTAATAAAGTTTAGAAATCAGATGGTGTTTCATTTTTTTTCAGAAAAAAAAATTTTAAAATCGATTTCGATTTCGATCGACATAACACAAAAATTACAGCAGCAGTAATTAAAAATTTATTATCATGAGTATAATTACAATTAAGTGTAATTAAATACAATTAAAGGTAAAGTTGACGAGTTTGGTGGAGATGTCGTCGTCACCAGGCCAGAACAGCAGCTCCAACAACTCACCCAAAATTATGGTAAAGAAATGTCAATTTTCTGTCAACAGTATATTATAATTTTATAATTTTAAGTAATTGTAACTATCTAATTATGATTACAATTATAAATGTAATTAGCATCTGTAATTATCATTAATGCAAATGTAGTTTAGCTGTAATTATTATAATTACAAGTTTATAGGTAGGTGTTTTATAATGTTGAAATGTTGTGATTTTAATTGCAATTAAATTAGTGTTTTATTGTTTTATTGACTTTTTCGCAGGTATTCCGGCCAACTTGGGACGAGTTTCGTAATTTTTCAAAGTATGTTGCATATATGGAGAGTTGTGGAGCTCATAGAGCAGGCATTGCTAAAGGTAACATTTTATATTTATAAATTATGATGAAATCAGCTGTTTTATAACATTTCCTTTATATTTTATGATCTATATTAGCTCTGAAAAACCATAATTTGACCTCAATTTTATATGAATTTATTGGTAAAAGAGAAGTCATAATTTGGGTTTTCAGGGCTGATAAAAGTAGGTATATAAAAGCAATTGATAAAAGATCAATTGCCTAATTACTAATTATCAATAAATGGTTTATTTTTTTATTTCAGTTATACCCCCTAAAGAATGGTGAGTACATAATTAAATTACTAATAGTTAATTATAATTTTAAATTATATTTTTTATATTTAAGGATTCCTCGCCGTAATGGATATCAGAAACATGAATTACGTAAAAAGGATAACTTGGGACTTGACCCAGACTCACTTGGATCGGCCGAGAATTTGGATGCTTCTGCGGCCAATTCACCCAAAGAACCAGTCGAGAAGCCTCACAATCTCATCGAGGATATTG
The DNA here is from genome assembly GCA_034699045.1 of Nanhermannia cf. coronata Gr-Ori-00579. Taxonomy (NCBI): domain Eukaryota; kingdom Metazoa; phylum Arthropoda; class Arachnida; order Sarcoptiformes; family Nanhermanniidae; genus Nanhermannia; species Nanhermannia cf. coronata Gr-Ori-00579. The sequence goes on from JAQIXA010000323.1 coordinate 28,618, forward strand.
ACAACTTTGAAATACCAGCCCCCATCGCACAGGTTCTTATTATAATCTACAATTATAAGAACTACTTATTGTACATTTTAACTTAACTAAATAACTAAATAAATATTGGCAGGTTGTGACAGGCAAATTGGGACTTTATCAGCAAATTAATATTCAAAAGAGGCCCATCAAGGTAAATAAATATTTGAAATTTCCGACAGAAAGATTTTTTCCGACAGAAATTCTTACAAGATATGGTTTTATTTATTTCCCATCAAGGTCTCAGAATTCAAAAAATTGGCTGAATCACGAGAGTAATTTTTTATTAATAAAATAAATAAGGTTTTTTTTGTTCTTATATAATTGCCATTGTTTAGATTTGCTGCTCCTCGGCATTTTGACTTTGAAGATCTCGAAAGGAAGTATTGGAAGAATATTTTATATGGGTCGCCAATATATGGAGCCGATGTCAGCGTAAGTCTATTCTATTCTATTTAAAATTGTTGTTGTTTAAGTACCTATTTTACAAATCTAATTTTTAACTATTTTTAGGGGACTTTGACAGATCCCGACCAAAAAGTTTGGAATATTAATGGTTTGGGTTCAATTTTGGATAATATACAAGAAGATTATCAGATAAAGGTTTAATTCTTATAACTAAAATAAAAAGTATTTTGATTTTAATTCGTTTTTGATTTTGGTTTAGATTGAAGGTGTAAATACGGCTTATTTATATTTTGGAATGTGGAAGACTACTTTTTGTTGGCATACAGAAGATATGGAACTTTATTCAATAAATTATGTACACTATGGCCACCCAAAAACTTGGTATGCGATATCTCCCGAGCATGGAAGAAGATTTGAGAGGTTAGCAGGGGGATTTTTTCCTGGCAACCATCAGGAATGTGGTGCATTTCTAAGACACAAAATGTCCATTATAAGCCCTCCAGTTCTAAAGCACTACTCGATTCCATTTGATAAGGTAATTTTTTATTTAACAAAAACTTTTATATTGATCTTTCTTTAATTATTTTCTTTAATTTAAATTATAGATAACTCAAGAAGAAGGCGAATTTATTATTACTTTTCCTTATGGTAATAAGTGTAATTATTACTTACGTATTATTATTTACTTACTTTTTTTTATAAAAAAATTTAGGATATCACTGTGGCTTCAACCATGGATATAATTTAGCAGGTATTTTATTTTAATAATAATTTGCATTTAAAAAGTCGGTTTTTTATAAATATTTATTATTCTTTTATACATTGTCAGAATCTACTAATTTTGCGCTGGAGCGATGGATAGAATATGGGAAGAGATCTCAACTTTGTCTTTGTCGGAAGGACAATGTACGAATTCAGATGGATACATTTGGTAAGAGGATAATGGGAAGAGAGTTAATTTATTTCTTATTTTGTTTTTTAATCTTTTTAGTGAAACGCTTCCAGCCAGATAGATATGAATTATGGGTTCGCGGTTTAGACATTGGAAATCACCCAGAAGATCCCACAAAGAAATTACCGGCTCCAAGTCCCGCACAAATCGAAAAGATGCTCAATAAAACTGGACATTTTAATGGCAATAGATCTATGGTCTCAAATAGAATCCCCAAAATAGAACAACCAGAAGATTCTGCATCTACAGGGGCTGACAACAATGATAATGATGACGAAGAATCTGATGATGATTCGATCCCTGACGAACAAGTAAATATATTTTATATTATTTTCAATTAAATTGTATTGTATTTGTATTCAATCGAATCGAATTAATTTTTTTTTCATTTTTTAGGTCTCTGAATTTTATCACGATTTTTATCTCAAAGCCAAACGTTCAGAAATTAAAACCGTCACGAGGAAGGTCAAGCCTGCTCCCGATGATCCACTGTATAATGAAGAAGTAGAATATTATGAGCCGGAAGAATCAGAAGAACAAGATTCGGACTCGGACGAAGATTACCGCTATTCTAGACATGACCGACACTTTGATGAGCAGAATATTTGGAAGAGAGGACCTAAAGGCGAAAAAAGAAAAAAGCACAAAAAAGCCAAAAAAGAAGTTCGACCTAAAAAGAAACCGAAGACGACGCCAAAATCATCACCAACAAAGAAATCTAACACTGCCAATACTTCTAATCTAAACTTAAACCCTGCATCAGTAGATTCGACTACAACCTCCAGTACTTGTTACAATAGTGAATCTGAGCAAGATGATAAAAAGACGATCACAAACTCTATTCCTAGAGACCAACTTTATTTACCAGGTAAAAATTCATTTCATGCTTTCATTTGCTTGAAATTTGCTTCATTTCATGTTTTCTGAAAACTAATATTTGAATCTTTGTTAATTAAGGTCAAGGCCCTGCTGAGCCAAAACAGGATAAAGAACTTCAAGAACTGAAATCAAGACTCCTAAATGCATATGCAGACAAAGCAGCTCGAAGAGAAAGTTTATTGTCTCCAAATAAAAAGCCTTCATTTAACCCATATGGTCTTGATTTCCAAAATCCAATAAATAATCTTACAACTGTAACTGAAAACCAAAAAGAAGAAATAAATACAACACCTTTAAAAATTGAAGAGAAAGAAACAGCACCAGTTGAGCCAACAACATTGCCGCTTCCGTCAACGTCAACAACAATAAACAACGTCAGTCAATCTCTTGCAAAAATCGAAAATTTGAAGTGTTCCAATTTGACTCAATCTCCTTCGATAATGGAGAATGTAAATTTAACAATCGAAACAGTCGCAAGTAGTATCGATGTTCAGTATACTCTAGAAGAAAAGAAAAAGGCTGTCATGACTTTTTTACAAAAGAAAAAAGCCGCAAAAAAACCTGTAAATGTTGAACGACGTATACCGAAAATCAATAATAATACGAGTATTATAAAGAACCCCATTAATTCTAATTCTATGACAAAAGTATCCGAAACGTTCACCTATTTAAAACAACATCAATTTAAAGGTCTTTCTAAACCCCAAAAAGTAAAGCCTCAGCCTCAACTACCACAAATACAAATTCAACCTCAAATAGTATTCCAGCAGCAGCAGCATATGAATCAACAGCATCATCACCATATACCACATAATTATGTTGTTCAAAAAAGTGAGCCTATTATGCCCATCATTATTCAACAACAAAATTCAGCTCAAATTCCACAAAGAACGAACGAATCTCTTGCATTATGCCACGACACAACTTATCATCATCAAGATCCAAAATCTCTAATTATGCCCTTAAATCAGACACAGTTGCAATACAATGTTCATTCAATCGACCATAACCCGGCACTGGAACAACGTACTGACCCTTATTCACAGATCCCATTTTTATCATCGATAATAATTCTTAATAATACAATGCATAATAACTTTACTAACGCAAAAAACAATTAATTGTTATCTTGGAATGTGTGTTTGTATAAAATTAATTTATATCCTTGTTGAATCTTTTTTTTTATTTAAAATTTATGTGTAATCCAAAACTTTTTAGATCTTTTTTTATTTAAAATAAAATAAATAATTTGACTTTAAAATTAAAAGCATATACATATAACCAATATAATTACTCATTAATATTTATTTATTTATAAGATCGAAAAAGAAGGTAGGTAGGTATATTTAAAATAAATAATGTTTATATAGGATCACAAAATTAAATATTAATATTTGAAGACCTATAATATATTTTTTTCAACTATTAAACTATTCCTATCCTATCATAACAGCTACTTATAGTTTTGAAAATTTTCCTCATTAACAGCTAAAATTTTCCTCATACCATACATTTAACAGCTAATCCGAAGTTATTTAAAGGATTAAAATTTTGAAAATTTAGTGATAATTATAAAAACGCATTAAATTAAATTATTCATAAAATTAAGTTTAATAGTTTAAGGCCAAAAATAGACAGCTGAATTTAGGTTTTATCCAAAACACAAAATATAGAGTTATTTTACCAGAAAAGTTTATGATTTAAGTAAATATTTTTAAATTTCATTCCAACTTTGTATCCATAAAGGAAGTTTAAATTTTAATCCTATAATTATAAATAACACAGATTCATAAAATTCTTGAAAAATGAATTTAAGATCTTGAAACAAGAAAAATGAAAAAAGTATAAAAAATATTCTCCATTTCACTGCTGCAAACTTAATATACATCCCAAGTTTGATAATAATTTAAATTATCTTTGATTCAGTTTAGAATATTACAAGCAACAATATTACAAGTATTACAATATTACATTTACATATACCTTTGATAATTAAATAAAGACTCAAATAAATAAATAGAGAAATGATAATAGTCAACTAATAGTATCTTGATATCTCTCAAGACAAGGTATTAGAGATAGGAACAATAAAAAGAAGTAACCCAAGTAACAGAAATATAGATCGAGTACCTCTGGCTTTAAGACTGACCTTGTGTATAATATCCTTGTATTTTACATATTGTGCTCGTATAATTTGGGACAATTGGACACGACCCCATTGCCCCTCACCGTAGAACTGGAGGACTCGAGCGAGAACAACAAAATATTGTCACTAAATTCTGTGTTTAGAAAATTAGAAAAATTTTTGTGTGGTTTCATGAGGTTCTTCAGACTGAATTTTTTAAACTGACCTTGTATTTTGCATGTCCATATTGTGCTCGAGGACCGACATGATCGACTGAGTTTTTTTCAAAGTATCATCCGTGTTCGAGCTGTCGGAGGAACTGCTCTGTTTGACCCGCATCACCCGAATAATATCCGAGTCATTTCCCTTTGGCCCTTTGATCTGAGTCACAACAGACTCGGAACTTTCCAGAAAAATCAACGAAGTTGGTGGTTGTCCACCACCAGTTCCCTTCCCTTTCCCCCCCTTGGTCTTTTTCTTGGGTTTGATGCCAGAAGTGGACTTGTTGATAATCCATAAGGGTGAAGTTCTTTGTATGCCAAAGTCATCCTCAGTCCCAGCATAAGGAGTAAAGTATCCATTGGGCGAGAGGGTGATCATGTTCTGATCTTCGGTCGTCTCATCATCCCCAAGTCCAATCCTACTCAACTGGTTTTCTCGCAAGCCATGAGAATACCCTTTGGTCTCATACTCTGGCTGGGTTTCAGTCGAGTTCAAATTAAATAAGAGTTAAAATCGCTCAGGTTCAAATTACCTTCCGTTCCAAACTCAATTCTCGTTTCCAAGACTCTCTTTTTTAGTTTAATTTACAACGTTCTTGAATGCATTCTTGAAACTTGTGTTTTTTTGAATATAGTCGTATATAGATTATCTACCTATATAATTTCAAATCTTCAGCTATCTACTGTACACTGTATTATTATTACACATTAAATAATAGTACCAATAATTACACTTTTATTTTAGGGTATAGTTAAAAGAACATTTAACAGTAATAATTTTTTATGCATAAATAAAAGGGCATTTAGGGCATTCATAAGTTATTCATTAATAAGTCTTCGGAATCTCGAATGGTTATTTCAAGTCTATTAACTTACATAAGTTATTTTGACCTTTTTGGGTCGAACTTATTGTTCCGAGATAAGAATGATTGAGTATAAATCTAGGTTTGGTGAATACCATAAGATGCCATAAAGATATCTGTGTAGGTAGTTATAAAAATTTTAAATTCGAAAATTAAAATTATTGAATGAGCCAAGCTAAAATCGACAATAAAATCTCTTGTAGGTATGTTTGTTATTTACAGAGATCTTTTTGCATCCTGTATTGTGTTTTTGGTGGACTATCATATAGGTTAATTCTATATGAAATCTTTTGTAAGTTTTTTCATGAAAGGAATAGATTATGTTTTTGTCAAATTTTAAGAACAAAGATAAAAGATAAAAGTTTAACCGATAGTACTAGTGATAAAAGACGTGATAGATCAATATCTGGTCAACATGGTCCAGGTAACATTCGACCTTATCCTAATCCTGATATATAAAGTCTTGAATTGATTTTTCATCCTGTTAACTAGCTAAAATTAATCCTGTTAATTACAGTATGTATCTATAATTTTGTTTTGGGACATTTCTGGAACTCACTGAAACTTGTATCGATCTAATGGTATAATGGTTTTTAAGTTTAAATAAGGGTAGATAAAGGATAGTTTGGGATTTTTTTCTTGAGTGATGCTAAATAGATGGATACAAGATAAGTACACTTTTTAACCTCGAACTTATGGATAGTTTTTACACGGAAATTTGTTCAAAATAATAAAAATTTCTATTTTTTGGCACAAAAAAATGGGAAACCACGAAGAATGGTAAAACACCATCCCAATGTTGTTTAAGTAGTTTTTGGGGGAAATTTAAAAATTTCATTTTTTGTCATTTTTTGAGATAATTTGGACTTCCAATAACTGACCCTTACAAAAATTTCAAAATCCAAAACATAAAAAAGCATTTATCCAAAATACCACGGACTCAATCAAAATATTAACTCACCATATGCCCAGATATTTGTAATAGTAGTTTGTAATAACTCTCATCAGGATCAGATTTCTTTCATAAATTATTAACCCTATAAATTAGTAGAGTAATTAATAGTCTACTGATAAAAACCCGGATAGCCAAAAACTTTGATATGTAATTTTGCTGGATTAGTAGGTAATTTGTAATCTAATTCTTTAAATTTTTTTTAAAGTGAATAGCAAACATAGGGTAAATTAAGCCTACTAATAGTACCTAAAATGGATAGACCATCTATAAAATACTATTATAAAATACTATTATTATTTTTTTAAATAAAATAATAAAGGAATATTCAAGAATTTCTTTTCAATAAGCTTATTAACATCTTTAAAAATTATAGAAATTAGAATCTAAAAACCTTAATAAAATTATACCTAAATAACCTTATAGGTTACTGCATTATAGCATACCTTAAGTCTCTTATCTAAACTTTGAAAATTTCTTATCCAGCAGTAGAATGGTCTTTATCCGGATTTTCGGGTATTGCGATTTCTATTAGGATATGGTACAGTAGTATATCCACTCCCACTTTTGATCGATTTTTACCCGCCTATACACTCCCTGGACTTTTTTTTATCCAGCATAAACTTTTTTCCCTTATAAATTTGGAAAAATATTTCGAGTCTAAAGTTTAATGTTTAATTAATAAATTTTAAATTTTTCATAATTTAAGATTAATTTTATTTTTTTGTGATCCATTAGTCCCTTGTTAATCCGTCAAAATTAATTTCTCAAATAAATTCGGTAAATTCTCGAATATAACATCGAATATCTCGAGTTTTTCTAATAATTTAAAAAGAAGATTCAGTTCTGGGGATCTAGCTACTGAGGTTTGTCATTTAAATCATTTTACTTTGAGTATTTTGCAAGCAAGTTTTGTCGTATTTTGAATAATGTAATGTATGTAGGTAAATAACAGTAAGGTAGGTTACTAATTTAGTTTTTAATAATAAAATAATTACTAAATTAGAGATTTTGAGATGAGATAAGTAGGTAACTGAAATTGAATTATAAAAGTTTTTTGGGATAATTTTTTTAAGTCCGATATGAAAAAGTTTTGATCTGGCTCAAAAAGTTTTGATTTTTTTGCCTTTGGTCAGTCTTTTATTCGACTCTAATTTATTAAGTTTATCATTATTTTGATTGACAAAATATTGAAAAAATTTGTTTCAAAAAATTCCCAAATTTTTCTTGGATATCCAAGATATAAAAATCTTGTATTTAGTATTTGTCCACTGTAGTTGATAGCATATTATAATAGAAATTAGTTCATTGAAAAATCATTTTCTGATTTTCTGATTTCTAATATTTTGAAACAAATTTCCATTAACTAATCGTTAACCCTTTTTAATATTTTATATGAAATTCTAAAGGAATTCTATGAAAAATGTCAAAATCAAAATTTCTAAAATTTTGATAGATTTCATATTATCATCGAACAAATACAAATCACAAATATTCTCGATTCGTAATTTTGAAATTCTATTTTGAAGTTCTAAAATCCACGGCTTATTTTTTCAAGATTTTTTAAGATTATCAAACTTTCAAGATTTTTTTGACTTATTTTCAATGTAGCTTAAATTTTTTGGTCAGATTTTTTAAAAACAAGATTAGAAAAAACATTCTAATATTTTAGAAAAACTAATCGTTCTTTCAATTATATTTTTGCAGGCCACTGAAAAATACGGCGATGATGAAGAGGGTCAGATTGAAGGTGTAAATTCAATTCCAGGGCATCAACGACGAGAATCATCAGGTAAACCTTAAAATTTTTCTATTTTTTTCCGCGATTTCTCAAGTTCAAATTTTTTGATAAAATTGTGATTTTCTTCAGGACAAAGTCCAAATAGAGGTGCAGGTCGAAGTCCACAAAGACCTCAGTCTCAAATGTCAAGCCAGGCGGGTCCTCCGCCAGCACCTTCGTCTTCAAATACGCAACCGGAAACATCGAAAAGAAATTTTTCAGCACCAACAAGCCCTACTTCAAGCCCGCTTAGAATGTTTGGAGGTGGAGGTAAACTAAAAAAATTAGATTTTTCATGATTATCGAATAGTTAAAGAATATTTATTTATTTATTAATTATCTTTCAAGGGCCACCATCAGCAGCCTCAAGTCAAGGAGCCAAAGAAGGATTCCTACAACGTGTAGCGAGTATTACGGGAGCCGCTAAGGATTTCGTTGGCGGGGTTGGCGGGACGGGTGGTCCAGCTGGAGCTGGACAAATGTATGGAGATCTAGGTGGATATTTTACATTTACTGGAGGCATTGGATTTGGGCAAAGTGGGATCAATAAATGCCCTGTTATGGTATATAAATTCCTATAAATGTTTTTGAAAAATGGCTAAAAAAATATTTTATTTTCCTATTAGACAAGTCCGCCTTTGAGAAAGCAAGAAAATACATTGATTCTCCTCGTTATTGATGATGATAATACTGACTGGTTAAGATCCATTAATTTTTTATCAAAATTTATAAAAATAATATCATAAATTTTTTTAGGTCAAAATATTTTCCAAAATCTCGTCGACTTTTCGACGATCAAGTTGAGATTCAAGTTGAGCAAGCTGAGTTTAGTGAAATATCTGCTGTAAGTTAATCAAAATCTGCAAATTAATTTAAAAAAGATCTTCAATTAAATACCAATGGAATTCCAATAGAATCCTGAAATTGAATTTAAATTCCATTGAGTCAAATCTTGATTACTGGCTACAGTAAAATTCTTATAGACCTTAACCTGAATTCCAATGATATGATATTTTTATGATTCCAATGATATGATTCCGAAAATTCATTATCATTTTAGAATCCAACAGCCTATCATATTCCAAGAACGATAGATAGAATTATCTAGTACCTAAATAAAATATCCTAAATAATAATTCTATCTATCGGTCTTGTACTCGTATAATTGTAGGCCTAAAATATCCTAAAAAGTTTTTTAGGTCTTGAAAAGCTTTATCTTGAATTTTTAATTTTCTGAAAGGTATCTGGTGCTTCTCTTGCAACTGCTGTTACATTACAGCCAAATAATTTCAATGGCTCTTGCATTGTGACATTGTTCAAGAAGCGGGCTAATGGTCAAATAGTCAACTATTCATTCATTCCAGATTTTGTCCTTATAAGACAAAATTTACGTGATGCTGGGTCGGATTATAAAAATTTCTTAATTGCATTAATGTACGGTGGTATACCATCAGTCAATTCACTTCAAGCAATCTACAATTTCCAAGATAAGCCTAATGTAAGAATGATGGAAGAAAAATTGAAAATCTGACTCTGACCTATTTATAATACTTTTCTTTTGGGATTTTAGGTCTATGCTCAGCTAATTGGGATTCAAAGGCAATTAATTAAAGAAGCCTATAAAAATGCAAAACAAGAAGCAAAGGCCACAGGTAAGTACAAGTATATGCCCTAATTGGATTTATAATAATTTTGCAATTTTTTTACAATTATTTTGAAATAGGACAACAGCCAATAGTAGGAACAAATTCTTTTCCTCTGATAGAGCAAATATTTTATCCAGATTATAAACAAATGGCTTCCGTTGTTCCAGCAAAATTGCCGACTGTCCTTAAAATAGGTATACATATATCTATTATCTATATCATTATCGCAATTTCAATTTTTGTTTTTTAATAGGACATGCTCATGGAGGATTAGGCAAAATAAGAGCTAAAACTTTACACGAATTTCAAGATGCTTCAAGTGTAGTTGCTGTAACAGGTAATTTGTTCAAAAAAATCAGAAAATCAGAATCTTTATAATGTGATTTTTGATTTTTCTAGGAACTTATTGTACAGGTACCTAATTACTAATTTATTAAATTTTAAGTCCAAACATTTAATTTTAATAATTAACTTAGCCGAACCATACGTTGAGACAAGATGCGATGCTCATATACAGAAGATTGGCAGTAACTACAAGGCCTTTATGTAAATTTTTTTTATTTTTCGATAACCCATATTGACCATAGCATAAATGATTTTTTAGGAGAAAAAATATTGTGCCTGGCTCGTGGAAGTCGGGGTCTGGAACCAATACTGCCACTATGCTAGAGCAAATACCAGTTAGTTTTTTACCATTTGAAATAATATTTTATGACATGATTTTTTGCAAATTAGGTAAGCGAAAGACACAAGACCTGGGTTGACGCGACGTCAAATATTTTCGGAGGACTTGACATTTGTTCTCTGGAGGTAAATCTATAAGCTATGCTTGGTAATTAGATAATTAAGACTAATGTTTAAAATTTCCAGATGATTGTAAGCAAAGATGGTCGAGAGTTTATAATTGAAGTGAACGATTCGGCGACTACACTTTTAGGCGATAACCAGGAAGAAGATGTAAGAATTTTGCATACATACCCTATCAATCATTAAGCCTAATCATATAATTAGTTAGTTAATTAATACCTATTTGAATTTGAAAATAATGTTAGCGTCGACATATTGCTGATCTTGTCTTAAGTCGAATGCAATTACTATGCACTGCCCCAACTTCGCAACAAATTCAACAACAGATCCAACAACAGCAACAACAAATGGCACAACAAATTGCCGCCCAACAACAACAACGAGTTAGTAAAATTTTGAATAATAATAATATAATCTGACCTAAAAAGATGGTCTAGTCCTAAAATGGATGAATTTTCTTTTGTAGGGTTCATTTGGAAATATCTTTAGTCAATTTATGGGTGGAGGTCAAGTGAACCAAGGTGCTGACCTCGAATATGAGTCCTCAGGAGTTTCAGCTGGAAGTGGGGGTATTAGCTCTGTTGTTACAGGAGGTGTTTCTGCAGCTAGTGCAGGTTAAACTTATTATCGATTTTATTGATTTTTTCTCAAAGAGAAAGTATGAGGGAAAGTATTGGGGAAATATGATCAAATTTTAAGATTGAAATGAGTAGAATAGAAAGAAAGACCTATTGCTAATTTTACTTTTACTAATACAAAATTTTGTTCATTTAAATTTTTTAAATCTACGAGTATGTTACAGTTATGTACCTTCCTTAGCTAGTAGCTAGTAGTTCAAGTTCAAAAAAAAGTGGTACGAGTGAACTACATGATCTTGAATCTATAATTCCCCCATGCATTCAGATTCAGATTTATTCTTTATTATTAGAAAGAAATGAGAATCTCAATGAAATGAAATATCAATAAAAAAATTATTAATTATTTTTCCAGCTGTGGCTTCAGCCCGTCGTCGAAGTTCAGGATCCTCAGGTAGTTCAAGTCAACAAAACATTTCTTCAGCAACACAGCCAGCTACTGGAGCTTCAGCACCAGCAGCAGCCGCTTCCAGTATGACTGGAAGTATTGGCTCAGTTTTCAGCTCTATCAAAACGAATCCATTCGACACTCAGTTCATGGGCTCAGCGTCATCAAAAATGTCTAGTTTGTTTGGTGGAGGAGGTGGTTCTACAAGTGTTGATGAAGGTGGTGAAAATGCCTCAAAAGAAAACAGTAGTCTTGGTGGTAGTAGTAGTAAAGATAAAATAGAATCTTCTGAAGGTAGCGCAAGCAAAAATATTGATCCTCAAGCCTCAATTGATGGAGAAGACGTAAGACAATCCAAATTAAATATAGAAATCCAAATTATAGCTTTTATAATAGAAATCGTACAATTTTTTTTTACCTTTACAGACTATGAAAAATTTGAGGCAAACTTTTGCTGGGATCTTCAAAGATAATTAGTTGAGAAAAAAACAATAAAAAATATACTTATTAATGTACTCTAAATAAATAGACTTTTAGAAAAAGAATACTATAAAAAATAGGCCATATTTATCAAAATAGTGCTGCTGAAGATCAGTTATTTAACCATTAATAAAAAAATGGAGTAATCAGAGAGATAATAATACTTAAATCATATTAAAAGTAACAATCATGAGAAAATTTTAAATTCAAATCAGAATCAGAATATTTAGAGAATACCCTAAATAGAATAGATAAAAAAAATGAGTTGTTGATCATCTTCATAATTATACTTGAGTATACTTTATCTATAAAAAAAAATTAAAAAAGGTGTAAAATGCCCATCGAATATATTTGTTAAGTTTGAATTAATACTATGTACTATTATAAGTTTGATAATTTAATTTTTACACGACATATCTTGATCTTGTCACAATCGAATCTCTCTCTCTCTAATAATAAAGTACTAAAAAAATACCTACATAGACCTTAGACCTTAATTCAAATCCTCGATTTCTTATTTAAATGTATGTGTATATAAATTGTTGAAATTAATTTGGTATTATATATACTATTATATTATAAAGATTACATGCAATAATAAAACTAAAAGTTATGAATTTGCTAAAAAAAACTCGTTTGATTTGAACCTACAGATCGTATTTAAGATTTTATATTTTTTTTATTTAAATTAAATCAGAATACAAAAGATTTGTTGTCATTTTTTTTTTTGGTTATGTTAGAATACCTTAAAGTTATTACTCTTTTCTCTCTCTTTTTTTTTGTTGAATAAATATTTACCCCTCATCACTCTATTAATTACATAACAATATTACTATCACTTATCTTATAAAAGTAAACAATAGTACGGATATAGACATAGATGTAGTAATACATTACTTAATGTTTAGCACGACAAGAAGTTTACACACATACACATAAATAAATGGTACAAAAAAAGTAGTTTAGTAAATAGGGTAATCGAATTACATTATAGAATTCTAATAGTAGTGTATAGATGATTTTGCCTAATTAAATATTTTAAAAATAGGAGAAAAAAGTTTCACATCGATCGAAGATAAAAGTTTAGAGATAGAGTCGAGATATTTTAGAGTAAATTACAGTACACTTAATTTATAGACATATTTTTAAAGGAAGAAATAATTGAATTTTGAAGATACCTACAACTCATCATGTGACTTATCTTCGTCATCCTCATCATCATCATCATCGTCTTTGGGCTCTTCGTCTTTCTTTTCCTTTTCTTCATCTATAAAATAAGAAATTATGCGTAATTTAAGTTTAATGTACATTTTGGCAATTGACCAGCATTTTATACGGAGTAGGTAATATATATTTAGTTTGTAATTAGAATTTTGTTTTGCAATTTGCAAAAAATATCCAATTCTGAACTCTAGTAAACTATCATACTCATAATATAATATACAAAAGTATAAGCTCTTAACTTAATGACGATTTATTAAAAGTTGGTGCATTTTTTATTTATATTTTTATTTTATTGATTTTTGTATGTTACCTTTTTTCCTTGCTTCTTCTTCTACTTTATCTTGTTCCTCTTTCATCTTCTTTTCATCTTCGATTCCTTTGATGACAGCATCTCGTTTATCTTTGGCAATTTCGGGATCATCAGTGACGAGGAAATTATCGAAAATTGTACCAGCTTTCACTTGCCATAAATCGAGTCCAACAGCGCAAATGTGCTCATGTTTGTAAATTTCTGAATCTGGGGTATATTCTGGATTATTAATTTCAGGGTGAATCCAAGCTCCTTTGTAATTTGGATTATCAATTTGTTTTGGTTTCCATTCTCCTTTAAATGCTGGGTTATCAATCATTGGTGGTTCCCATTCACCGTCCATTTCATCGTCCCAATCCTGAAATCAAATAATATCATTTAGAAATCACTTAATAAGAAAATGTTTAATATTTTACTTCAGGTTTTTTGGCCTCTGGGTCGGCAATGGTCTCAGGTTGTTCCCAATCATCTGTTAATTAAAGAAAGGAATTCAAGATTGTGATTAAAATTATCAAGATAGAAAAAAATGGCATAAGTCAAGGGTGGAGCTGAGTTTAACTCAATAACAAAAATTAAAAATATTTGATAAATTACCTGGTTTGGCGTCAGTTGGGTCATCAATTTGAGCTTTGTCATCCCAATCCTCTATAAATTCAATTCAAAAAAGTTTTATATAAGTAAAATGATAAATACATATTTTGCTTTTTTATTTATATTTGTCAAAATTTACCTGGTTTTTTGGCTTCAGGATCTTTAACCATTTTTGGTGGAAGGAAACTCCAGTCCTCTTCTAAACTACCCTTTTGAGCTTCTTCACCGTCAATTAAAACTTTGTAGGTTTGATCAGCAAAGACTTCCAAAGTATAAACATGAGTGTACACATCATCCTTGCACCGAATCTCCCTAAAAAAATTTAAAATGAATTACATTAAAATATAAATTGAATACGTAGCATATAGGGTTCACGATTTTCAATCTGAATTTAATATGAGTAAAATATTAATCTACTTTTTATTATTACGGGATATTGGATATTTATAAGTTCTTTTAAGCATTTCTCATAATATAATAAGTAGATCAACATTGTACATATTAAACTCCACGGTAAACTTTTAAGAGGTGAGTGTAAAGCTTAACAAGATTTATTGACTTCTAATCTAATCAATAATGGCTTAGCTATTTATATAAGTATAAGTAGTATGATAAAAATTAAACCTACTTGTTAATCAAATGATTCTTTCCTTTATAACTGAAAATGACGTGGACTTTTTTGGTACCAGGACCGCCTAAAGAAAGAATTTATAAAAGATTAATGAAATGATTTGGCTTCTATTTCTATTTCTATCTACATAATATTACAATTTAAAAAATAAAAAATAACTTAATAGGTAGGTGCATGTACTTACAAATATCTGGGCCAAACATGATAGCGTATGGAGTTTCACCATGCATTTTCTCAGATTCAAAAGCATCTGGAGAACAACCTACATAAAAGAACAAAAAAATACAATAAAAATTGATTAGAGAAAACAATCATCAAGGTCATTAGTCAATGGTTAATAAAAGTCTTACCAAAAAGTTTCAAATATCCACCACCACAATCAATATTTTGTTCATGTTTCACCGAGAATTGGATGACCAAAGTTTTCTTCTCATTAGAGAAATCTTTATCGAATTTGGTGGACAAGGCGTAGAAGTGAGCATCATTCATAGTCTTAATACCTATAAAAAACAATGAAATAATTATCAAAAACAAATTACAATTACAATCATATCAAATATCAAGTCTCATACTCAAGGTCAAAGACATAAAGACACGTAAGCAAAGCATACGTGTAACGTATAAACTCTGGCCTATTCTGACAATTCAGCTCTGAAAAACACGATTACGACCTCGACATTACAACTATACTTTGCAGAGGTCAAAATATGATATCTCAGAGCTGAATCATATGAATAGAGCAGCTTTAAACATACCTTTTTGATTCTCATCAGCATAGAACTTTCCAGCTGTTCTTTCAAAGTTGCCAAAAGTCTTTCCATCATGTTTAGACGTGACCCACCTGTCCTTCCATCCTTCATCTGTACAATTATAAGAGAAATTGATTAAAATTACAAAGATAAATGACATGTCATGATCAATGATCATTAAAAATGCTATTAGGGGTAATGAACCTGATAGAAAAATGATAGAAAAAAATGGTTTTTTGGACTTACCATCACTGAAATTCTCCTCAAAATACACCTTCCCCTTGTCAGCCCATACGGAACAGAGGACAATAGTTAAAACTAATGATATATTTAGTAAAGTCTTCATGATTAGAATAATTAAATAGAATAATTAGTTAATTTTTTTGTTGGAAAAAAGTGCCGGCTCCCGTGCGTGTGCTCGTGTAGAAGAATTCGACTCGAGTGATTTTGATAGCGAAAAAAAAGTTTGTATTTAAACTTATACGAGTTTTGAGTGTCGAGTTCTGATTGGTCCATTCCTCGTTTCTATACCTACTCATTACTTACACAGGGGTAGATGGGGGATAGTTTTAAAGGAAATACCGAAATAGGAAATAGGAAAATAACTGTCAGATTACCAGTTGATATTAATTGGCCTGAAATATTTTGTGCGAGCGAAGAGAGCACTTAATTACTATTCAACTAGCATTAAGCCCAGCTACGCAAGGGCATTTTCCGCGGGAAATTCATATTTTTGATTTTATCATACATTAACCTAAGGTCTTACACTTGAATTCGGTCTAGGAATGGCGATTTTTGCATTAAAAACCGTTTATAAATCGTTTGCAGAGTCGCTTTAAACACTTTCTACATTTAGACAAAGTGCACACTTTGTCTTTCTTGTTTATCTGCCCAAAAGGGCGATTAAACGCGAAAACTTATGGACAGTGTTTAATTTAACCAAACTTGGCATGGAGGACCCTTATAACTTATAGGGTCTAGTTGTAAGAGATAAAATTTCAGGTGACCTCACCCCTTGAAACTTGAAGGCTTCATAATTTCATGAAAATTAATAAATGTCAAAGGAAAAAATATAGCCCCTAGAGATAACCGATAACGGGATTTTTGGCATTGGTTTGACCCATGGTGTTGACCTTTGACCACAAAAAAAAATCCTAGTGCATTTATATATAGGGATACACAAATAGGTTAAAATAACTAGTTCGTCTGGTACAAAGTTAAACGAACCATCCCTAATCTACCCTTATAATAACACCATATAGCATAGCTTTGCTAGGAAATTGTCAATTACCTATAGGAATGGGCATTGCGAGCGACTATACCTATAAATATTAAGTAGTATTACATACACTTATAAAGCCGCCATTGGACTTGGGACACTTAAATTGACATGCCCGATTAAAATACCAAAAATCTGACTTGACTAATTGCTAGAGCCCTTTCTGCTCTATCGAATCATGTACACTTTGCCTATAAGATTATCTACCTTAATGAAATTATTCTAAGGTTTAAATTAGGTAAAATGGTAAAATGCAATTTTTTTTACTTATGCTGCTGTATTACTTTTTGTATGCATTACTTACACGTAAAAATTTCATTGGGTATTCAATCCAATAAAAATGTGTATGTGTACCTAGCTATTAGATAGAGTATTAGCTCTATCCTAAATTAGAAATTTAGGATAGAAAGAAGGGAAATGGATAATATATATAGGTAAGGCCATTTAAAATCATTTCAGTAAAAAGTTTAATGGTTTAATAATGTGTAATTAATAATTAATGAGTTTTTTAATAGACAAACTCTCTAATATTTATCGCACTTGTCATTCATATAGAAGTCATAGTCATATCCTATCGAATAAGATAAACCGTACACATTTAGTATGTTAAATTAGGTACCCTATATATACTTCATTACATAATGGCATCTTTTTTAATGGTAAAAACCTTGCGAATATTCTAGTAAAAAAAAATTTATCGTAGAAAATGTATAGATATGCAATGCTACGTGTATTTTGAGAAATTTATAGTAAAAAGTCTAATAATTACGTGGATAGTTTAACTATAATTATAAAACTGTTAAACTTTTATAAACTTTCCTAGTAAATATTTGGTAGGTACAAAAGATTTTTTTTGTTTTTGTTGATTCTTAGGTCTTATTATTATTATATTAGACATAATCAAATTAAATGAAATTCAAGACTTTGGCTGAGATTGAGAAAAATTTATGAGTTATGCCTAGCTAAGTAGCTACCTAATTTAAAACATAAATAAGAAAATTCAGATTCAGATAGGTAGGTACTTTAGCTTCAAACTCAAATTTTCAAAATAAACCTATTTGAGCATTTGAATAAAGTTATCAATCAATCAGCTACAGATATTTATGACTTTAATAAGATTAGATTAGAATTAGAGTAGATCGATTGTCAAGCAAGTTTTGAGATAAAGACTTCAACCTATAAAGTCTTGAAACAATTTATATTAAAAAATAAAGTATTTTTATTGTCTAAAAATCGAAGCATTTACAAATACAAAATGCGAGAAAAACTTGTCTGATCTGATTTACATAAAATATTCTTTTAAAATCTAATGCATACTTAATTATTACGTTTACTCATAAAGACTAGTAGGAACTGATAATCATGATGATAAACTGAATCTGATAGCTGGACCAACAGACTTGATCCGAAACCCAAACTTTCTAATAGAAATTAATTTGATCTTTAAAACAAAAACAATTATTTTCAGTCTTTCAGTCTTTCGGACTTTCGGTCGGTTTCAGTTTCAGTCTAAAGTGTATATTCCATTCCAGATTCAGTTAAAAAGACAAAATCTAATATACAGATAATCTATTAAAGAGGCAGGCTAAATTGAAATATGTAATACTTTTTTAAAAGGTAAAAAATACTTGAATAAAAGATATCTTTTGCAAGTTTATATAGAGGTACAAGTTTACAAGACAAAAAAGATTCAAATCTACAATATTGCATTGGCAAATGGCAAATACAAGTAGACAGTAGAGTATACAGAATAGGTAGATCTTGTTAGGTGAGGAATCAAGGAAGATATATTCTTATTGATTACATAACTAGAGATTCAATTGTCCTCAATTATAGTGACTTTTATGTTTTGATTCTGCATGTGGTTGTTATTTCCTCCATGATGGCTGGTTGAAGAATTTGTCGTTGATGCAAGAGAAATATTATTAAATTCTGTATTAAGAGTATTTACATCAGAATTTGGGGAAATTTTTGTCCCCATCATTAGTGTAGACGGTGGATTTATGCCTGAGCAATCTTCAAATATAATTTGTTGCTGTTGAATAGGCGCAGAAATGTTAATACATCTATGTGTACTTTCTAAAGAGTTGTTCAGCAGCTTGTCTGTCATTACCACCAGTGGTTCGAGTTCTGGAAAAATTAAATTAAATATTAGTCATTCGTCAATATTATTAGGGTAGCATTTATTTCAAGTTTGGACTAGTTTCAAAAGTAAACTGGTTAAGACTTATCTATTTAATGAATGAAAATCGTTACCTTTGGCAGGAACCAGATGGAATTCATTTACAAAATAGTAGAAATGCTTATAACATGTGTTCACGTGAGCCTTTATAAAATAAGTATAATATTATTAAATTTTATAGTTAAATTATTATTTATAAAAAATTTCTAGTAATCCATCAATCTTACCTCCGCTCCTAATGCAACAATTCGGTCGAAATGATGGATATACACATGAACAAAAACTCTGAATAATCTTGTCATCATCTTTTTACAAATTTGATTAACAAAATTTCGAGGAAAAGGTGAATCAGTTGATGTGGGAAAAGTTCTTTCATCATTAATCTAATAAAGAGGCATTCTAAATTGAATAATACTTTTTTAAGCTTCATCTATAGTATACTTTCCCTTTACCTTTCTCATAGAAACCAGGGATATTTGGGTTTTTTACAAAAATA